>CAKALU010061714.1:0-22265 GCA_916700995.1 Hozukius guyotensis | reverse complement strand
ACAGGACCTCTACAGCGCAGTGCACACAGTCGGTAGTTGAACACTGACACATTTTCTATTATTGGCTGTGTAGTGGAGCAGACTGGATTTGAAATGAAAAAAGAACAATGTCTGAAGTGCTGACTTTCTGCCTTAAGGGTGTTTGAGATCATTGGGCAAAAATACCATAATAACCTTTCAGCATATTGTAATTCAAGTGTTCTGAGAGAAAACTAGACTTCTGCACCTCCTCATGGCTCTGTTTTCAGGCTTTAGAATATCTAGCCCTTGACGGGAAACTTTGACCAATCACATGGTCATTGTCATTTCTTCATTGGCTGTGCTTCAGTCATGTGACCAGAACTTGGCGTTCCTTCACCAGATTTCACAATGGCGGCGGCGTGACAAACTTTCTCATTTTACAGCTAAACAGTACACCACAAGATGATTCTGAAAACATTTGACGCGAGAAATAGGCATTAACGTAACATAATATTGATTCATAATATTGATTCAGACATTATGGCCAGATTAGGAAAAGCAAGGACAGCATTTCTAAGACTTGGAAACATCTGGAAGTCAACACACATAACTAGAAACACCAAGTTAAAGTTATACAACAGCTGTGTACTATCTGTACTTCTATATGGTGCTGAGTGCTGGAGAATGACTGAAAAAGACATAGGCAAGCTTTCTAGCTTTCACAATACCCGCCTCAGAAAGATCATGAGGATATTCTGGCCTAGAAAGATCACAAACCATGAACTACACAAAACGACAGGGTGCTTGGACATGGAAACAATATTGATAAGAAGAAGATGGAGATGGCTTGGACATGTATTAAGGAAACCATCTGATGACATGACAAAAGTGGCATTGCGGTGGACACCGGAGGGAAAACGCAAAAGAGGGAGGCCCAAAACAACCTTGAGGCGAACCATCGAAGGAGAAATGAAGACGAGAGGATACAGCTGGAACAGCATTGAGAAGAAAGCAAACAACAGAGATGAGTGGAGATCCTTAGTCCTTGCCCTATGTGCCACCAGGCGCAACAAGGACTAAGTAAGTAAGTAATATTGATTCATATTTGATCAGCGCGGCCTAGTTTGACCGTTTGGTCGGAGTTCGCGAGTGATTGACAGCCGGTTCTCATAGATAGCAGCTGGACAGGAGACCTCAGATCAGCTCTTACTGCTTGTTTTCCTCCGGTCTGTGAAATCTTGCAGACGCCGTTAGGAGCACCGGAGGACACAGAGGCACATGATTTTTTTCAGGTTACCTGTTTCATGTGCTACTGTCACGATATAGCGACCGTTTTATAAAAATAACTTTTTTTAATAATATTTGCTCCAATCTCGCCTACTTCAGCTTTAAAATACAATTACTTGAAATGGCAGTTAAAATGGGAGTGCTGAAAGACATTGAAGTTTCAGTTTAAGTCTAAGCACTGAATGAAGGTGAAGTGTAAATTTGTCTCCTAAAAATGACGTTACCATACAACGAAACTGCTGTGAATTACGTTTCGAGGGAAATGTATTTTGTTGCAGATTACGTTTGTTTTTTGACGTATCACAAATACGTTTGTAATGATAGTCGGATGGAGGAGGTCGGGGTGGTGGATGGGTCAAACAAGCGCTAAACTTTTGCCGCTGTTCGTGTCCTGTGTTAAATTAAAAGTTCCCTTATTTTAATCATGTTTTTTTTTAAACTAAACCTAACCAAGTATGTGTAAATTTAACAAAGTACTTTTGTTGCGTTTTTTTTGTTTTGTTTCAATTTACAGTGTTAACCACGTGGTCAAAACTTTTTAAAAGTGTGACTGTAATCTGGAAGAAAATAGCCTACATTTCCTTCGAAACATAACTGAGAATGCTTAACTACAGTACTCAAGTATATGTACTTAGTTACTTTCCACTACTGGGTGAAGGCACTGAAAGGAGTTGAAGTTGACAAAGTGTAAGTGATAAATTACACACAAAATAAAACTAGAAATGTCAGTTGAAGTGGAAGTCCTGAAATAAATGAATGCCAGTTCAAGTATATAAACTGAAAGCCTGTGTCAATTAAAGTGTTGAAGTGTAAATACATCAACAATTGGTGTAAATTGTGTATGAACAGTGGAGGTTGTGGGATTTAGAAGAGCGGAAGAAGTTTTGTTTTTGTTCAGCAGAGAAGGCATTTGACCTGAAAGGGTTTGAAGCGTCTTTTGAAGTTGAAAGGAGTTGAGGTATCACTTGGAGTTTAATCAGTGAAAGCAGATAAACTCTCATTTAAATAATAAGAGATGGAAGCACTGAAACTCTGGGTTGACAAACACGTAAAGACAATGAAAGCAGCAGGTTAATGTTTTGGATATTCAACAGACACAATTTGTGATGCTGTTAAACAATAACATCATCAGACAGGCTTGTGTGATTGTTCTTACAAATCCATTAATAAATGAATTCTAATTAAAAGCAACAAACATTAAATGACAGAAAATTGCATGCAATCATAACGTTCAATAAAACAGCAATTAGTCTATTTCTCTCGACAGCGTGAGGTTGCAGGTGCTTCCACATGTTGTAAATGTCAAAAGAGCCAAACTCCCGACTCGAGTTTGACGGAGAGCTCAAATTGCAATGAATTATCAACTGTCATCGCCGCAAAGGGCATTGCCTCATTATTGTTGACAGTTTGTGTGAAGAGCCTGAAATATGCAATCAGCGTAATAATAGAGAATTAAAATGAAACATTCAAGTTTGACTTAATTGGTAGATGAAAAATTTATGTTTCTCGTAGCAACTATTAATATTTAATCCTAGATTTCCCCTTTGAATAGACTAGAGAGATTTAATAACACTTGCTTATTCTGTTAAAACAAAATCATTCCTGTACATCTACTTAATATTATGGTATATTGTTGACCTGTTGACACCCATTTATAATATATTATGAAATGAAATTGACTTACATTATGATTAATGTTGGCCTAAAACTTCCTTCTTCTCTGGATATGTCATTACAATACTGTGTGATTGTCTGAAACTGAGTGTAATCTGTGTGGTTCAGTGCTGCTTTCTGCCATCATCAAGCCTCATTTGTTTAATAAAAAACAAACAAATTAGGGCTGTCAAAGTTAACATGATAACGTGTTAACGCAAATTAGTTTTAATGCCACTAATTTCTTTAACGCATTAATGCTAATTTTTAGGTTGTAGGGGGCTCTGTTTTTAAGCTAGAGTGAAGATACTTGTGTCATATGAAACTATAAAAACCTAAGGAATCCATTGGTACCAACCATGTCATACTAGCTTGTTGCGAAGGAGGTTAAATAACGCTCCGAACTTACGCTAAATTTTGGCGAAGAAAACCTGGCATGGCCATTTTCAAAGGGGTCCTTTGACCTCTGACCTCAAGATATGTGAATGAAAACGGGTTCTATGGGTACCCACGAGTCTCCCCGTTACAGACATGCCCACTTTATGATGATCACATGCAGTTTGGGGCAAGTCATAGTCAAGTCAGCACACTAACACACTGACAGCTGTTGTTGCCTGTTGAGCTTCAGTTTGCCATGTTATGATTTGAGTATATGTTTTATGCTAAATGCAGTACCTGTGAGGGGTTCTGGACAATATTTGTCATTGTTTTGTGTTGTTAATTGATTTCCAATAATAAATATATACATGCATTTGCATAAAGCAAGCATATTTGCCCACTCCCATGTTGATAAGAGTAATAAATACGTGACAAATCTCCCATTAAGGTACATTTTGAACAGATAAAAACTCACCTGCCTGTCTAAGGTAAGGGTCAGGATGCCACGTTGAATAAACCCATCTCAACACAATTTATTCAGCTTTGAAAATATGAAATACAGTACTGTTTACTGAGCCTTTCAAGCAACCATAATTCTGTGTGATCTAAAATTCATGGCCTGTAAATATGATAAGAGGAGTAATAAGAGATGTTTTATGAATTTGAACTAAAACGTGAAAACATGCTGGGAATATTATTAACAAGTTCGCCAAAATTTATATTTCATTTAAATTTCTAGTTTTATTGCCTTGGGGTATGCCACGAAAAGCTGTATAATCAGATATTTATCACTTTCAGACTGAGTAAATGTATAAATAAGGCAATCTTTTAAATCTGTCCTTGGAGCACAGCACCATTCAGTTATGTGAGAAATTGAATTCATTGACCTGCAGTGGATACTGAACTCTGAACCGTAGTGGTGATGATGTGCTTTTGCCAACTGTGCCAAACAAACACACTATGCTAACAAATAGTTGTGTTTGAGCACGGCCATAAAGCAGCACATAAGACAAAAAAAGGTTTGAAAAAAGAGAGTAATTTAACCATTTTTCAGTAGGAAGTGATTCTGGTTTCATCGCACACAAACTACCATGTGCAAAACAGTAAGATAATGATGAGAAAATGATCTTCACACATAATTTTACATACATACATACTTGTATGAATGTATTTGTATTGGATTATAGATACCTTATAGGAAAACAGATTTATGTCACATCATGCCGGATTAATCAGGAGCCTCTCAACTCAGAAGGGATCTACAGCTCCAACACACAGGCCGAAACAGAAACATATTACAACATGTAAAAAGATCAGTTATACAAAATCAATTTGAAAAATCATTAGTTGCAGCTTACAACAATATATGCAAAAACGTATGTAGGACGGTGTGGCATAATATTAGGCCTTTATGGCCACAGCTGCACAAATGCATTTACATGGAAGCAGCTCATAATATAACTCAACAGATGAACGAGTATTAGGCAGAAGACTTTTCCCCCATGCGACTTTAAAATCAACATACCCAACTGCCCAGAATTGAGGACATGTGACATATTTGTTAATTGCATACAGAGGATGTACAATCCTATTTAAGGTTGATGTTGGCCTTTAAAACTTAATACATGATCATCAGGATCATGTACATTCATAACTTGTGTCCTACAAAATGTGTTAATACAAATCAGCATTGGCTTGTGACTTGGAGGCCTACTAGATTACTGGGAATGTTAGTGGTGCTTTCAGCGGTGTACATGAAACCTGCCTTGGCGGAGTGCACTTCTAGTTAAGTTAAGACTTTATTCTCATAATATTACAACTTTTTTTTCTTGTAAACCTATGGTTTTATTCTCGATATCTCCAATTTTTTTTTTCCTTTATGTGGCCCTAATACTCCATCGTAATACAGGGACAAATGCAAAGAAAATGGATTCCTCCCGTAGAGTAAAGTCTACCCCCAACGCTCTAACATGCTCATAATACCAGACAGCTCACTGCTTCACTCAGTGCTTCCCTTTTTGCTTTGTACTTCTACTCTGTTTCCACCTGTTTAGTTTGGCTGCTTTGGTTGATTATACCGGTGGGGTGTAGTGAGTAATTCCGTTTCTGTGAATAAATTGCCCATACAAGGCTATCAACTTTTTTTCCCCCCTATTTCAGATGAGAAGGAATATGATTGGCTGCTCAGATCCGTTGTGCCTCTTGTGATTGGCTGTTCCTTGTTTCCGGGGCCCCGCTGTGCCCTCACTGACGTCTCTCAGTCTGCCCCGAGATAGAAAAATTATGCATAAATAAATAAATACACACATTTAAATAAATAAATAAATAAATGCAAAAATAAATACATTTAAAAATTAATAAAAAATAAACAAAAATAAATAAAAGTAAAATTAAACACAGGCTGCTCTATTTCCCCTCTAAAATAACACGGAAAATTACTACTTTATAATATTATGACTTTTTTCTCATAATACTACGACTTTTTTTCTCGTAAAGTTATTACTTTATTCTCATAATACTACAACTTTTTTTCTCGTAAAGTTATTACTTTATTCTCATGATATTACAACTTTTTCTTTTTGGCTGCTTTGACTTTTTTTTGCTTGATTATAATTCCTGTTGCTGTGAATAAATTGCCCATACACGGCTATCAACTTTTTTTCCCCCCCTATTTCAGATGAGAAGGAATATGATTGGCTGCTCAGATCCGTGCACCTCTTGTGATTGGCTGCGAGATCCGTGCGCCTCTTGTGATTGCAACTTTACGAGAAAAAAAGAAAATAACACGTAAAATTACTACTTTATAATATTAGGAATTTTTTCTCTTAAATTTATGACGTTATTATCATCATATTACGACTTTTTTCTCGTAAACCTATGACTTTAATTTCATAATATTACGACTTTTTTTCTCGTAAACCTATGACTTTATTATCATAATATTACGACTTTTTTTATCGTAAACCTATGACTTTATTATCATAATATTACGACTTTTTTTTTCTCGTAATATTATGACTTTATCTCGGAATCTCAGATTTATTTATTTTTTCATCAATGTGGCCCTAATACTCCATCGTACTATAGACTTTCAACAATTATAAATAAAAATGAAAATGTAAACAAAAAAACTGTTATTCATTTCCATTTTAAAAAATCCACAGGGAGCCGCAGGTTGCTGACCCCTGACTCAGTGCTTCAATTTTTCTTTGTACTTCTTACTCTGTTTCCACCTGTTTAGTTTGGCTGCTTTGGGTGTAGTGAGTAATTCCTGTTGCTGTGAATAAATTGCCCATACACGGCTATCAACCTTTTTTTTCTCCCCTATTTCAGATGAGCGGAATATGATTGGCTGCTCAGATCCGTTGCGCTTCTTGTGATTGGCTGCTCAGATCCGTTGCGCCTCTTCTGATTGGCTGCTCAGATCCGTTGCGCCTCTTCTGATTGGCTGTTCCTTGTTTCCGGTGTCCTTACTGTGACGTCTCTCTGGTTCTGCCCCGAGATAGACAGTCAGACGGGAGAGAATGGCTGCCAGTGGAGGTTAGCAACAAAAATCCTCATTGTTTTGTGTAGTAAATTACGCCTTTTAAAGTTATATTTCGCGTGTTTATATGAACGTAGAATATCTCATTACATACTAATAGAACGAATAGTGTCATGTTTTATTCTCATTTAAACCTGTTAGTGCTGTAAAATACTCTAGAAAGTGTTGCTTATCGTTAGCCTCGCTGTGTGGCTAACGTTAGCTGCTAACTTTCGGCCGGTTAGCTTAGCTTAGCTACCACACAGCTGATTGTGTAAACACTTGTTTATGACAAGAGATAAAAAGGTTAGACAAGTGATGCTTATAGATGCTGTTATCTGTTATTAATGCACTACATATTACTACCAAATACTCTTCGTTTTGTCTAACATTAAAACGTTAGGATTGAGTTTTTATCTCCTTTTATATTTTGTGTCAAAGAAAGCTTGCTAACATTAGCTTGGTAACCTAGCTGCTAAAAGTTACGCTTGCTTGTCAGCTAGCTATGGTGAGCATTGGTGTTTTCCATGATAATCAAACATTATAAACTATTATTTCTTCTAGTTGCCTTTCAGCTCAGTTCAGTTAGCCACCCCACACAGCTACTGCAGTCATGATGTGTGTGAGGTTGTTAGTTAGCAAAGCTAGCAAGCTTACAACCTGGCACAGACTGTAGTTTTGCTATTCACTCATCGCCCGAGCCTTTGTCCTGTCAAGGAGTTAGCCTCGGACAACACGAGGTATTTTGTTGGGAAAAAGTTTTTGTTCAGTAGCAGCTGAGGGATATAAAGACAACAGTGAAACATTACAGAAAGCATGGCTGTAGGGCTGACACTTGTATAACTTGCCAACAACAAAACATGTTTACTATGCAGACTCTACTACTATAGGGGAACTGAATCCAGGAGTGTATAGGCCCCCATGTATGTTGAGTTGGTCAGAGAGAACATGACTCCACATGACAACTTTGACCCAAAGTTAGACACATTAATATGTCGAAAAAAATAGTAAATGAGATAAGTTTTTGTAGTTTTCACAGTCATTAATATAATTAATATAACTAAACCAAATATGCTCTTGGCTCAATCACACTAATCATAATACCTAAATGAAAACTGATTTTGGGATCTATTTTGAGACCAGAATATATACTTTCTCAGTTAAAACACACTGTCTCTGTAACCTTTTGATTGCATGGTGTAGATTTATAACCACTATAGTCAGTATTTTAAATTGTCAGCGTTGCGTCATCTCAAATTCTGCCATTTGTCTCATCTTGTGTTCTGTTAAAATGTATAGCCCCAGACACACCAACCTGACATCAGAGAACTAGCGGTGACAGTCACCTCACGTCGCCTTTGTTTAAAGGGACTGTTTGTAAGAATCAGAAATTGGTTGTCACAGCGACACCTGTGGTTACGCTTGCTTGTCAGCTAGCTAACGTGAGCATTGCTGTTTTTCCGTGATAATCAAACATTATAAACTATTAAATGGGCTCTTCTAATTGCCTTTCAGTTCAGTTCAGGTAGCCACCCAGCTACTGCAGTCATGAAGTGTGTGTGAGGTTGTTAGTTAGCAAAGCTAGCTACTAACCACCTGGCACAGACTGTAGTTTTGCTATTCACTCATCGCCCGAGCCTTTGTCCTGTCAAGGAGTTAGCCTTGGACAACACGAGGTATTTGTTGGGAAAAAGTTTTTGTTCAGTAGCAGCTGAGGATATAAAGACAACAGTGAAACATTACAGAAGGCATGGCTGTAGGGCTGACACTTGTATAACTTGCCAACAACAAAACATGTTTACTATGCAGACTCTACTACTATAGAGGAACTGAATCCACGAGTGTATAGGCCAGGGGTCAGCAACCTTTACTATCAAAAGAGCCATTTTAGGCAAAAACAAAAAAAAGAAAATCTGCCACAAAACATTTGAGCATTGTGATGAAGGTAACACAGTTTATAGTCTTAGTATATAGTATATAAGTCTAATGCAGTGAGGGCCAAAGAGCAAATGTACTACGGAGTATTAGGACCACATTGATGGAAAAAACATCTGAGATTTACAGAATAAAGTCATAATATTACAAGAAAAAAGTCATAACTTTACGTGAAAAAAGGCGTAATATTACGAGAATAAAGTCATAACTTTACGAGAAAAAAAGGAGTAATATTACGAGAATAAAGTCATAACTTTACGGGGAAAAAAAACGTAATATTACGAGTATAAAGTCATAACTTTACGAGAAAAAAAGTCATATTACGAGAATAAAGTCATAACTTTAGCGTCGGACAACACAAGGTATTTTGTTGGAAAAAGTTTTTGTTCCATAGCAGCTGAGGGATATAAGACGACAGTGAAACATTACAGAAGTCATGGCTGTAGGGCTGACACTTGTATAAGTTGCCAACAACAAAACATGTTTACTATGCAGACTTTACTACTATAGGGGAGCTGAATCCACGAGTGTATATGCCCATGTATGTTGAGTTGGTCAGC
The DNA here is from genome assembly GCA_916700995.1 of Hozukius guyotensis. Classification (NCBI taxonomy): domain Eukaryota; kingdom Metazoa; phylum Chordata; class Actinopteri; order Perciformes; family Sebastidae; genus Hozukius; species Hozukius guyotensis. Next base: position 12,968 of record CAKALU010061714.1, on the reverse strand, counting down.
GAGATCAGGAACAACTTTGACCCAAAGTTAGATACATTAATATGTCGAAAGAAATAGTAAAGGAGAGTTTTTGTAGTTTCCACAGTCATTAATATAATTAATATAACTAAACAAAATATGCTCTTGGCTCATACACAATCATAATACCTAAATGAACATTGATTTTGGGATCTATTTTGAGACCAGAAGATATACTTTCTCAGTCAAAACACACTGTCTCTGTAACCTTTCGATTGTATTGTAGCATGATGTAGATTTATAATCACTATTGTCAGTATTTTAAATTGTCAGCATAGCGTCATCTCAAACTCTGTCTCATCTTGTGTTCTGTTCAAATGTATAGCCCCAGACACACCAACCTGACATCAGAGAACTAGCGGTGACGAAAGTCACCTCACATCGCTTTTGTTTAAAGGGATTGTTTGTAAGAATCAGAAATTGGTTGTCACAGCGACACCTGTGGCCGTTAAGTCAATGAAAGTCAGTGTCCTGTTGCTCACGCTCGCCCGTGTGCACGCGCTACCTGAATGTGAGCGAGCATCCGTCAAAACAGTGAGGCGACACACGTCAACTAAAACCACAATATCACTCTTTATTTCACCTGCTTGGCAGTAATGTTAGCTGACCAGACGAAAGTCTCTCCATGAATCAATGCTGATCCTAGTGATGGCTTTTCCTGCTTCAGCCTCCCGACCGCGGCCGGAGGAAACAGGGGAGACACTGGTACCCGGTCGGAGACGATGACCCGTCACTTCACAAGACACGGGAAACCTCTGTTGGTCTGGAGGAGCTGCAGCATTTATTTCTGCACAAACGTCCACTGTGCATTCGCTAGATATTCTCAGAGCTAAATTAACTCTTCTGCAGTGTGTGGTGTGCGCGCATGCACATGAGGTGGAGCGAGCTGTGAGTGAAGGCAGGCAGGCAGAGGAGCAGAGTACAGCAGAGACTTCGGCCCTGGAGACCAAAGTTACGGTCTCCCCCGTGGCCAACACTGTTTTGCAAGACGGGCTTCACTAGATATAACTTTGCGGTTTAGGTGCTTCCGTGTAGTTTGTGTTGGAGTCTGAGTCTGAACAGCGTAGCCACACGCGAGCGCGCATGGGACACCGACCCGGATTGATTTATACGTGTAAGAAGTTACAAACAGTCCCTTTTAAGATCGACAAGTTGCACTCAAACACACCGCAAAGACTATAGTCGAAGGCCACTTAGCACGTACGTCCTGCGCCTGCGTGAAATGAATAACTCTCCGCACCAGCAGGTCGCAGTAGTCTGTATTTGTCATTCAAAAAGGGGAAACTAGAAGACAGAGGACTGTGGATATAGAAGCCGTTGTTATGATACGTACATGAAACAAGGCGGCATTTGCCGACCATTTTCACACCACTCTCACATCACCACTTAGCTTCATTCCAGATGGCCATGTTGTTGTGAAAATATCCATGTTTTGGAACGATCAGATGAGATGAAGATGAAAAATGAGAAGAGCCTTCTGTGTTTTCCCTCTTGACTTTACTCGTTTGCACTGTTTCGTTTAAGCTGAACGGCCAATCAGAATGATTTCTCTCACATGGGCGCCGTCACCAATACAACATTCTGAATCAGGCGAAAAGCCTTCGACACGGGCAGACTAATGCCGACGGTGCGGGACCCACCGAAAAAACTAGGCCGACGGACGCTCACTGACTGCCCCAAACTGTCTTAGGGCCGACTGTCAGCTTGGTGTGTCAGGGCCTTATGACACACTATCATCAATCTATGTTTATTTTTCTGTTTTCATTAGACCGCACAACTATATAAAGGTGATTGAATCAAGGGTCTCAAAATACCAACAGGAATGACTGTTTACCAGTTAGAATTTTATGACCCTTTATCAAGTCACTTGTCTTATTTACAGGAGTCTGGTCAAGTCTTTCAGTGTTTTTTGTCGTGTCCTCACCGTTTCTAAAGGGGCTGTGGTGATGTTTTTCTCTTTTTCTTTGTACTGTGTTGTTCAGAGGTAGGGAAGCTGTTACAAGTACAAAATGGGACACCTCCAAGCACCAACTTCAACGGGGTAGATGCTGTTCATGCCTGTAACCTCCTTCAGCAGCTCAAAGCCTTGTATGATGAAGCACAGCTCACAGACATCGTTGTAGAAGTGGACCATGGCAAGACTTTCTCGTGTCACCGAAATGTCCTTGCAGCAATCAGCCCGTATTTTAGGTGGGAAATGTTGGATGTTACAAATGTTTTTATTTTCACAATTTAGTGGCTGAAATACATTACTTGGCTACAGGTTAAATGATAAATGTCATAAAATTCAGATCAAACTTCCTTGTCAAGTTCTAGCATGTTTGAATCATAATGCAGTTTTTGCGTGATAATTGAATAATATAGTTATAACATTTGTGTGTTTTCTCCCTCCGTCACCGCCAGGTCCATGTTCACCAGTGGCCTTACAGAGAGCAGCCAGCGTGAGGTCAGAATTGTTGGGGTGGAATCCGAATCCATGCACCTCGTCCTAGACTATGCCTACACATCCAGGGTCACGCTCTCTGAGTCCAATGTCCAGGCCCTGTTCACTGCAGCCAGCATTTTCCAGATTCCTGCCTTGCAGGACCAGTGTGCCCAGTTCATGATCAGCAGACTCGACCCCCAGAACTGTATTGGGGTCTACATGTTTGCTGATGCCTATGGACATCAGGAGCTGAAGGAAAGCTCACAGGACTACATCCGCAAGAAGGTCAGTTTAACATGAGCACGGGATCGATTTCTTAAAGGGCGGGTCCATTATTTTTGAGTTTTTTTAAGTTTTTATATAATTATGTACCTTCACAGTGGTGTTCCTTATGTAATCAAATGTATTCACATCTGAATATTCAAATTTTGGTCAAGGTATGTATGTTTTAGTCCCTGTCCACATGTATACAGATATTTTTATAAACGGATATTTTCCTCTACGTTTTGGCCTCTTGTCCACACGCAAACAGAGTTTTGGGTCACAAAAAAAGCATATTTTTGAAAACGTTTTCTATGGTGCAGATTTTTTAGAAACTCCAGTTACTCTGTCTGTGTGGACGTGTAAAACGGAGCGTTTGGGAAACGATGACGTCCTCTCCTCATTTTGCGTGTGCCCATTGTTGCTTCGTGCAATGTGCATGTGCCAGAAACAATAAGAACGATGGCAGACTACCAGCTTTTTTACGTTTTGTTAGCACTGCTCGGACTAATTACTACCTAACATTTGAAAAATGTTCCAGTCACAGGAGGTCAAAGCAGGGAACACATTAAACATGTCGAGGCCGAATGGTGATTGAAGGCGAGGTTTGGAGTACTCAGAAAGGCTATAGACATAAACCTGAATGACCTCCCTTTCATCTTTATGCACGTAAAGAGACAGTTGATGACAGTCATGCAGTTGGACCAGGAATCCTAGCCACCCCCCCACCAGCAATAACTGTTATCAAACTGACTGTAATGAAGCCGAAGGAAAGGGAGTGAGAAGGGTGGTAACAACATTCCAGGACCTTGTGATCTCACTCGTGGGGTGACATGTAAATATTACGGCAAGCGTTTGGAGTCATTTTTGCATTGAAGTGTGGATGGAGATATTTTGTAAAATGAAGGTCATTAGGACAGATTTTAGGACAGCCCGTTCCGACAGTATCTGAAGCAGTTATATCGCCGTCTTCAAAACTAGTCCAGACTCCATTCACAACCCCACTTCAAAAAACAGAACCAACCCTTTCAGTTATTTCCAAACTTAGCACAGCTAACTTTGACTCAGCTAATACTACTGTCACATTATTCGTAACCTTATTGATTAACTTACTTTGGAAACCTACGTCACTGCTTTTCGCAACAGCTGAGTGGGCGTTTCTATATGAAAAAAACAAAACAGAACAGAACTCAAATGGACCCGCCCTTAAACAGTTATTTGCGTCGTGATTTAATGCTTATTTCTGTCGCTACCATATTCCACTTTTCATTCAATATTTTTTCAAAGACAGTGTTTTATTCTGGTCTTGTTACAGAGCTTTCTTTGTGTATTTGGCTGCTAAAAACTGAAACATTTTGTTTTTGTGGTAGTTCTTGTGTGTGTCATGGGAGCAAGAGTTCCTCCAGATGACCAAGGAGCAGTTGGTCAGCATTTTGAACAATGACGACCTCAACGTGGAGAAAGAAGAGCACGTCTATGAGAGCATTATCCGCTGGCTGGAGCATGATCTGTCTGGCCGCGAGGCCCACCTAGCCGAGGTTTTTTCCGAATGCATCCGTCTGCCCTTGCTGGATGAGGCCTTCCTCAGTCGGATACCTGCCCCCTTTGCTTGTGCCCTATCCCTGTCTAAGGACCCTGATGAGGTGAAAGCTCGCCTCACTGGCACCAATGGTTGCCCACAGCGCCTGGGTATGACTGCTTCTGAGATGGTCATCTGCTTTGACGCCGCTCACAAACACTCAGGGAAGAAGCAGACGGTGCCTTGCCTGGACACAGCCACGGGGAGGGTGTTCAAGCTCTGCAAACCACCCAATGATCTCCGGGAGGTCGGTATCTTGGTGTCCTCGGAGAACGACATCTACATTGCTGGAGGTTACAGGCCGAGCAACAGCGAGGTGTCCATAGACCATCGGGCAGAGAGCGACTTCTGGCAGTACGAACACGCAGGCAACCGATGGCTTCCACGTGCACCTCTGCTGAGAGCGAGGATAGGCTGCAGGCTTGTGCTCTGCTGTGGGAAGCTTTATGCACTGGGGGGGCGAGTATATGAAGGTGATGGGCGAAACGCATTAAAGTCAGTAGAGTGCTACGATGCCAGGGACAACTGTTGGACAGCAGTCAGTCCCATGCCAGCGGCCATGGAGTTTCACAGCGCTGTGGAGTACAAGGACCGCATCTATGTCCTCCAAGGTGAGTCAAAGCTGCTTAAGTGAAACTTGGGCTGCAACTAAGGATTATTTTCATTGTCGATTAATGTGTTTTCTTGATAAATTGATTAGTTGTTTGGTCTATAAAATGTTTCCCAAAGCCCAAGATGACGTCCTCAAATGTCTTGTTTTGTCCACAGCTCAAAGATATTCAGTTTACTGTCATAGAGGAGTAAAGAAACCAGAAAACATTCACATTTAAGAAGCTGGAATCAGAGAATTTCTACTTTTTTTTTCTTAAAAAAAATACTCAAACCAATTAATCAATTATCAAAATGGTTGGTGATTGTTTTAATAGTGACAACTAATTGATTAATTATTGCAGGTTTTACGGCGTTTTCATTTTATGTACTATTGATTCGTACCGTGCTCCCCCCACACTCCCCCACCGCTCAGCTTTCACATTAGTAAAGTTGCTCTGTACACGAGTACACTTGCGTCATCATCCACGTGTATTTGTTTGTGTTGAGATCAGCTGTTCACGTGGCGTAGCATTGTAAAACACTTCACCAAAACCGTCGTCATTAGTCTTTCCAACAATCACCAACTCAGGTTTGCTTTAATAAACTCTTATTTCACAGAGTTTGATGTGAATATATGCCAGCTCTACCCGTTGTTCCCCCCCGTCTCTCTCTCTCTCTCTCTCTCTCTCTCTCTCCCTCTCTCTCTCTCTGCCCGCTGAGCGGCTCTCGTTCTTCGGAGGTAGACCATTAAATTAGAAAAATAAAATAACAAACATCGCCCAACCCCATCGCCTACTATTGTCTGTATTTTAAGGAACCTCTCGCCCGCCTTCCTGCTTTATCACCCACGGCCGTGCAGTTCAGAGGATGAGATGGTGAGCATATACGGATTTCGGAGGTGACAGGCGGCGTTGAAAAAAGCCTGCCCTTTCAAAACGACTCGCTGACTGCTAACCTTACTCACGTTAAATAGCAATCCACTTCTGTGTTTTGGTACAGTTGGCTTTCACACCTGATGTGAACCGTGCCTCAGTACACATGAACCGTACTCCAGAGCACTTGTGCCCGAGTACGGTACAGAGTGCTCACACTAATCAAACGAACTGGGCTTTGGGGTCGTGTGTACTCGGATCCGGGCCCGGGTCCCTGATGTGAAAACAACCTTAGTGAAACTATGAAATCTGTACGGTGGATGGAAGATGATTGTGTTATGTCATATTTCTCATTCATTACAAAGATATATGATAAAGTATGTTAAAGCAGTTGACCACAGCTCTAAATAACATTTCTTTTTGTTTCCTGCAGGTGAATATTTCTTCTGCTTCGACCCCCGTAAGGACTATTGGAGCCATCTCGCCCCGATGAGTGTCCCTCGGAGTCAGGGTCTGGCTGCCTTGCATAAGAACTGCATCTACTACATCGCCGGCATCTGCAGGAACCACCAGCGCACCTTCACCCTGGAGGTCTACGACATCGAGAAGAACACGTGGAGCCGCAAGAGAGATCTGCCCTTTGACCAAGCCACAAGCCCGTACATCAAGGCCATGCTGCTGCAGGGAAAGCTGCACCTGTTTGTACGAGCCACACAGGTCATGGTGGAGGAGCACGTGTTTCGCACCAGCCGCAAGAACTCCCTTTACCAGTACGACGACGAGGCAGACGTATGGACCAAAGTCTACGAGACGCCCGACCGCCTCTGGGATTTGGGTCGTCATTTTGAATGTGTGGTGGCCAAACTTTACCCACAATGTCTACAGAAAGTGCTTTGAGGTAGCTGGTTTTTGTGAACCCAATCTATGAGGCAGAGGGGAGTGGTGTGGTCCTGCCTGCCTTGTGCCTGGTGTTACCTTGGGTTTGCACCACAAGGACCATTTTTTGGTTAAGTCTTAAGTCGTTCAAACTTTGGTTTAACATGATCAAAATGGGGGTGCTTTTAAAGATTGCAGTATTTTTTTTTCCTTCCCAGACAGCACCAACTACCCACACTGATGCTTGTTTAACAAAACAGTACAATGAATCATAAGTGCAATTATCCTATTTTTTGCTTGTTGTTGAGCCATGTTGTTCTATTTTTGTTTTAGATACATATAGGTAAGGATTTTTACAAATGATAAGCATGCGAATGAGGGTATTGGCAAGATAAAAGTGCCCTCTGGAGATATGGGTGCTACGTGTCAGCATAGAGTGAAAATCTATATAAATATATATATAAATAAATATATAAACTATATATTCATACGGGTAAGATGAGTACCATAGCTCATTAGTAGGTTGCTGGCTCTGAGGTGTGTGTGTGTGTTTTTTTTTTTTTTTCTGTTCTCAATTCTCTTATTTTATAGTTTTTAATTTGAAGTGTGCTTGTGATTTTGTGTTTTTTTGAAGCTCGTATGGACATTTTTAAGGCCCCCTCTTCCTTCACATGCGCCAGTGTGTCAAACAATACACTATGTGTGGCTTCCGAGCTATTTTTACGTTTTTTTTTTTTGTTTTGTTTGAGATTCCAGTTGCATATGGGGGCTCCCGCTCTTTTGAGTTGGCGTCCATTTTTGTGTCACGTGCGAAGACAACTTAAGTGAAATGTTAAAGAATACTCACTCTCCACATTGGAGAAATAAGGACGGAGTCAAATTTGTGGCAACACTAAGTGGAAAGTTCAGACCAACTAACAGGCTTACCTCAGAAACTTCAGATATGTTTGATTAGGAGAAAAGGGACATTTCAGGCCGTAGTGTTGATGAAGCAACTGTGTGAAAAGCTCGGCTAAGCATCGAGCTTCTGTTGTTTTTCGACGTCGGATTATAATCATTTAGAAAAAAAAGGTTGAAAGAGCCTTCCTCTTAAATGCCAAAAAAAAAAAAAAAAGCATTTGAGGTCTTGTTATAGTTGATCTGGACATTTTGTGGTAGCAATAAGTCATGGAACTGCGATCAGGCTATATTACGTTATATTACCTTAGTAAAAGTGCATTACTTGTTTTGTGTCTGCTAGTGAAAATCACGGTAGTTTCAATGATTGTGTGGCTGTTGCACGGGTGCAGGCTTGAAGTGACGCGTCATTTAGTGCAGATCATTCGGGATTGCCAATGTGCCTGTGGCTTAAAAAAAAAAAAACGGCATCAGAAATCAAAAAAACTGTTCCTCCTGATGAAGAATATCTGAAAAGTCTTACTCAGCGTTGCACTGAATCACTCTCCACTTCAGCAGTCCTTCACTGCGAACTCTTACAGAGCACCCTCCCTCGAACAAGCGGACTACGTGAACAAAGCGAGGGTGGCTCGGGTTGTGTGCTAATTCATCGATTCACAGCCATGAATCCGTCTTCACGCGCCATCATCATCATCGTCATCATCATCACACAGAGGACACAAATTGTTGGTGCTGCTTTTTTCTTTTTTTTGTTGACAATCTTGTATAGAAGAATTAATACCACCGCCGAGTGGCGTTCCCTGTGAAAGTGTGACATTTTTCAGTGCCGTCAATTTCCTCATGCAGGTTCCTGTGTCATCTTTGCACTACACATTTCTCTTGTATCTTATCTTAAACGAAGAGTTACCCCTCTATCACGGAAAAACCACATAGCAATCATCTTAAGAGATTTACATGGAAATTAATAACCAGAAGAGTCACACTCAGTAAGGACTTGAGGATATGACGTAACTTCTCCAAGAGAAGATCCCACTGTTGACTGACTTGGAGCTCGTGTTTAATCGGCCCCGGCTTGAACAATGCCCTCAAAAACAGCCCTCATCCAGTGTGAGAGGAGGTTTGAGCTTCATCCACATGTCTACAGACGGCCATTTGAGAACCAGGAACGGAGAACTCTCAGGATTTCTACTGATACACAGTACTGTATTTAAATGTTTTTGTTATGTGTAATATACTGTACTATAGGTTTGCTGTACTTGCACAGTTTTTTTTTTTTTTTTAAAACTTGTCTTCAGTTTCTTTTATAACTTGAAAAAAAATAGATGTGATTTTCTTTTTGTTGTTGTCTCCAGTGGCTGTTTTTTTTTCTTTCTTTTTATGTAATTACCTATTTAGTTATGGTAGAGTAATCCTGCTCTGTTGAGAAAAAATGATTACCCGCACGAGTGATACCTTTTTTGATTTTCTTTCCCCTCAGTAGTACAGTAGTATTTCTTTGTAACATCTCACCGAAACTAAGCATTACAGATCTACATCATCACGTTTTCAAACACCAGTCATGTAATACAACAAGCTACAAAACTGCTTTCTATGTTCAACAGTTAAAGAGGCCTTGGGCTGCAACACACAAGAGCTCACTCTGGTCATTTACATGTTATCACTTAATGGGTGCTATTCCATTGTGTTCATGCTTTTCTTTTTCGCTGGTTTGTCTGTTTTTGGGTTTCGGGTTAAAGTGGTGGTTGAGCTCAACTGTGAAATTCACATTGCACATAATTTGAAAATAAAACTATTAAAAGTGAAGTTTGTTCCAATTATTCGCTATATGTTTTTAACATGTGTGCTATTATTGTCACAGGTAGACATGAAAACAGTCAACCCGCTGTGAACTAGGGGTGTAAGAAAATAAATATTGCGATTTGTGATGCTGTATTGATTCTCAAAAACATTTTTTAATTAATAGTTTACATGTAAAGATGAACTCAGTCAATACTTTATATCATTTGAAAAGATATGCACCCTCTCAGTGTATGTGCCCTCTCAAAGTAGTGCTATGATGTTGGATGTTACAGCATATCCCACTGTTCTAATTGCATAAAAAAAATCTTTTTTTTTTTAATTACTCAAACTTTGTGCACATGGTAGTGTGTTCTCATACTTGCCCACCCTCCCGATTTTCCCGGGAGACTCACGGTTTTCATTGCCCTCTCCCGGTTTCCTCTCAAGGTCACAATTCTCCCTTATTTCTCTAGATTTATGACAAATTTTCACACCTTTATTTTCCTTTTCGTTATCTCAACCTGTCTCTGGCACTGTACAGCGTGTATAAGCCCTACTGTTTCCTCCCGGACAACAATACAACTACACCTCATGTTGTTTCCTTGCGGAAGACAGCTGCCTGTGACGCATCACGGTTTGAGCTGTGCTCGACGCCTAAAGTTGGGCTTTTTTGCTTGACGCAGTGAAAAGCTGTCATGGTGCGGCGCAAGCCATTGGAAATAACGGGTTTCAAAGCGCAGTGGTGCCGTTGCCGTGTCGTGTCTGAAAGGGTCTTCAGTGAGTGAGAGATGGAGAGAAAGGGATACTCAAGCAGTGAATGAAAACTGATGAATATTAGTTTATGCCAGCTCATCCCACAGGGGTGAATATTCTGTAATCTTTCCTGAGACATAAAAGTAAAATTTGAAAATATTTAAAATGACTGTTTGTAACTTCTTACACGTATAAATCATTGTGGGTCGGTGTCCCATGTGCGCTCGCGTGTGGCTACGCTGTTCAGACTCAGACTCCAACACAAACTACACGGAAACACCAAAACCACAAAGTTATATCTAGTGAAGCCCGTCTTGCAAAACAGTGTTGGCTGCGGTCTGAGGACACGAGGGAGACTGCAGCTTAGGTTTCCAGGGCCGGAGTCTCTGCTGTACGCTGCTCCGCTGCTCCGCTGCTCCGCTTCTGCCTGCCTGCCTGCCTTCACTCACATACCGCGCTCGTTCTCGCTCTTTTGCTCCACCTCACGTGCATGCGCACACACTGCAGAAGAGTTAGTAGCTGTGAGAATATCTAGTAAATGTACAGTGGACGTTTCTGCAGAAATAAATGCTGCAGCTCCTCCAGACCAACAGAGGTTTCCGGTGTCTTGTGAAGTGACAGGGCTCCGCAGCGAGAAACGTTAGCGTCTCCGACCAAAACTCTGGTGTCTTCCCTGTTCCCTCCGGCCGCGGTCGGGTGGCTGAAGCAGGAACAGCCAACACTAGGATCAGCATTGATTCATGGAGAGACCTTCGTCTGGTCAGCTAACATTACTGCCAAGCAGGTGAAATATAGAGTGATATCGTGGTTTTAGCTGACGTGTGTCGCCTCACTGTTTTAAGCGATGCTCGTTCATGTCTATTTAGAGCGAGCCCGACGCTGACTTTCGTTGACTTAACGGCCACAGGTGTTGCTGTTAACGAGCATTTCTGATTCTTACAAACAGTTCCTTTAGGTGTAGTTGACAAGAAAAATGTAAAGTTTCAAACTAAAAATGGAATACAAAAATGAAATAAAATGTTCTACTACTTTAAGTATAGTTGAGAAGAAAAATGTAAAGTTACAAACTAAAAATGAAATAAAAAAATGAAATAAAATGTTCTACTACTTTAAGTATAGTTGACAAGAAAAATTTAAAGTTACCAGCTAAAAAAATGGATGCAAAAAAGGAAATGAAATGCATGCAATCCAAAATAAATTCATACATATATATGAAGTGATCAAGAGGCCACCTAACTGTGGTTAGTGTGACCTGCAGACAACATGAGAGAGAGAGAGAGAGTCTCTCTCATGTTGTCTGTATGTTACACTAACCACAGTCTGACTCATTTATAACATCCTGCAGACTGTAGCTGCAAGCAGTGTCAGATCTTATGAGAAACAAGCAACCAGGTCTATAGAAACAAGCCCAAAAGAAGCAACACTCTCTCCCCAAAACAAGCCACCTTACCTACCTACCACAATATGAGAAAGAGAGACAAGTCCACTTGATCACTTCATATATATGAATTCATTTATTTTGGATTGCATGCATTTAATTTCATTTTTGCATCCATTTTTAGCTTGTAACTTTAAATTTTCTGCTCTGCTTCCTTCTTCAGACAACATGAAGAGGAAGCAGAGCTCTTGTACTAATCGAATGAGCCTGAAACTAGTGAAACCTTCAGGCCATCATCAGTATCTGTGTGTGAGAGACACGTGACCAGACGTCAAATACAGCAGCAGCAGGCTGAAACTGGTCACTAACTGTAGAGACAGACTGAAGAGGAGACGCTCAATGAAAGGTAAACTCTACTCTACACTCGCTACATTATGAGCTTATCTCTCTTTAACGCTGTTTTGAACACTAGTGGTGACGTTGTGTCTCTGATTACACAGACTATTGTCCACGTGTGAAGTCTTCCTGTCTCTGTCTCCGTGTGGAGGAGACGAGTCTTTGTTTCACTGAACACGTGTGTTTGTAGTTAACTTATCTAGTGTAACAGTTGTAGACTTGTGCTCTAGTTTAGGGGAAATGGAGAGTAAAGTTTCAGTCACAACGTGGTGACGTTAAGCGCCTCTTTTACTTTATGAATGGAGTCAAATATAAGACGGAACTAGAGATGTTATCTTCTTACCGGCTCACTAAACACATAATACAACCGAAACTTTAGCTGTTTAAACTGCTTTTATAAGACACATGTTACACTTTTTCTCATTCATAGGTTCACTGTGCACATGTTAGCTCTGTAGTCTCAGTTAGAGGCTCAATACTAAACTTCAGCATTTAAAGCTGCAGTAAGTAATTTATGACCATGGCCATTCTTTTGCCAAGGCAACAACTTTGGTCCAAGATTAGTTCCTGTGAGCTACTGCATTAATGGTGCCTTTTAAATGGGGTCGTGTTTACGAGAAGAGTCCATATGAACGCCCCCCTCTCGTCGTATTCACGACCTAGAAAGTTTCTGAAAGCTCAGAGGTCACGAGTTTTGACGTATTTGTTGACGTTGTCAGAAATGGCGGAGGCCATGGAAGTTCATTTTTCGGTACATAATAAGTTAATATATTGTAATTTTAGTCGTATATTGTTTTTCTTCGTAATTTTATAATATGTCTGATAGGGATGCTCATTTTGAAAGATTTTCTTAACCGTTAACCGACCCTCGTTAACCGATTATTAACCGTTAACCGACAAGATTTGTGCCTCATACCAGCTGCAGGAGCACAACAGATATTCGTTGACGGGAGTCCCCAGTTCACCCGTCCGGGAGCGTTAACTTGGCAGCTACGGTGCTGCGTGTAGTGTCGCAGACATGCAGCCACTTTCCCAGTAAAAGTCTCCACCGCACATTTAGTTTACTTTAGCAGGTTGTCAACTGTGTGTCTGCTCGGCGTAACGATACTTTGTTTGCCTGGTGTAACTTTAGCAAGTGACCAA
>CAKALU010061713.1:57393-83577 GCA_916700995.1 Hozukius guyotensis | reverse complement strand
CGGAGAGGAGAGGAGAGGAGGAAACAAGTGAAAATAGGAGAGGAGAGGAGAGGACAGAAGGGAAGGGAAGGAAACAAGCCAGGAGATGAGAGGAGAGGAGAGGTTAGGAGAGGAGAGAAGGGAAGGAAACAAGTGAAGAGAGGAGAGGAGAGGAGAGGAGGAAACAAGTGAAAAGAGGAGAGGAGAGAAGGGAAGGAAACAAGTGAAAAGAGGAGAGAAGAGGAGAGAAGGGAAGGAAACAAGTGAAAATAGGAGGAGAGAAGGGAAGGAAACAAGTGAGGTGATGAGAGGAGAGGAGAGAAGGGAAGGAAAGGAAACAAGTGAAGAGAGGAGAGGAGAGGAGAGAAGGGAAGGAAACAAGTGAAGAGAGGAGAGGAGAAGAGAGAAGGGAAGGAAACAATTGAGGAGAGGAGGAAACAAGTGAAAAGAGGAGAGGACAGAAGGGAAGGGAATGAAACAAGTGAAGAGAGGAAAGGAGAGGAGTGGAGAGGAGAGAAGGGAAGGAAACAAGTGAAGAGAGGAGTGGAGAGGAGAGGAGAGGAGAGAAGGGAAGGAAACAAGTGAAAGGAGGAGAGGAGAGGAGACGGGACAGGAGAAAGCAGGAAAAAGAGATGAAAGGAAGACATGAGAGGACGAGGAACAAAGAGGAAGGAATACAAAATGAGAGAGAAAAATGATAAAATGAGGAGATGGTGAGGGACAAAATAGGAACGGGATTATAAGTGAAGGGAAGAAAAAAGAGGTCAATTTTCGAGGGAGGAACAATCAGAAGAAGAGAGAAGAGTGCAGAGAAGGAGAAGAGAAGAGGGGAGGAGGAGAGGGAAGATGAAAGAGATGAGATGAGATGGTAGACGGGCAGGGGAGGGTTGAAGAGGAGGTATACGAGGAGAGAAGTCAGGTCCGAGTTAGACCAAGCGAGGAGATGAAAGCAGAGGCAGCCGAGTGGAGGTTAAGAGAAAGAGAGCGCCGGGATAAATGGAGTTGAAGGTTGGATGGAGAGGTGGGGGATTTTCTTAAAGAGCCACGCAGAGAAAGAAATAGAAAAATATTCCTTATGGTTGACAGTAACCCTGCGATGATGGGTGCAGACACTTTCATCAACTCCTTTAAATCCTTAAATTCCACAGGTCAGTGTCACTCCGGGGCTGGCTGTCAATCACCCAGACACTGTGAGCACCGCTGGCCTCCAACTTTCTCTTCACACTCCTTCTTTTGATCTTTACTGATCACCTAAAATATGCTCAGTCAGAACCGGCCGTCTGCTACTCTGAACATTAACTCCATTCTTGTCTTTTCTTTGCTTTCTTTTGCTTTCTTTTTCACATTTTATTAGGGCTTTTTTCAAATGTTCAAAATGTACCTTAAAAGGAGATTTGTCCAATATTTAATACTCTTATCAACATGGGAGTGGGCAAATATGCTGCTTTATGCAAATGTATGTACATTTATATATTTAGGGCCAAAGCAGCCCTTTTGAAACTGAAGGAATTTTTTTTTTTTCTCTTTCTTTTTCTTAAGATACAAGATAAGATATTCCTTTATTAGTCCCACAGTGGGGAAATTTGCAAATTTTCTTATCTCAAATGAATCACATTTTTGAGGGCCTTAACACAAAAAGTTGTTAAACTTTGCACACTTATTAGACGCGGTGTAAAATTTATTATTTTTAGGGTCTCTGGCTTGGGCGTTACAAAATGGCTCAACAGCGCCCACCTACAAAATCAAAAAAAAAATTGAGCCCCTCACTCAGGTTTCAGCTACATGTATGAAATTTGGTAGGCAGATGTAACATGTGGAGATGCACATAAAAGCCTCTTGGAGGTATACCCAAAACCCAACAGGAAGTCAGCCATTTTTAATTCATTGTGCCATTTTCGCCCATTTTTAGCATACTTTAACGAACTCCTCCTACCGATTTAATCGGATCGAATTCAAATTTGGTCAGGACCTTCTAAAGACCTTTTTAAAGCTGATGTAGGTGAGATTGGAGCAAATATAATTTAAAAAAAAAAGTTATTTTTATAAAACGGCCGCTATATCCTGACAGTAGTACATGAAACAGGTAACCTGAAAAAAAAATCATGTGCCTCTGTGCCCTCCGGTGCTCCTAACGGCATCTGCAAGATTTCACAGACCGGAGGAAAACAAGCAGTCAGAGCTGACCTGGGGTCTGCCGTCCATCTGCCCGATCAAGCTAGTTGAGTCAGTATTGGGCAGATATCAGCATTGGATCGGTACATCCCCAATAGTATATAGTCCAATAATCCGGCTGTGTTGGGCAACTGTTGCTCAGTGGGTAGAGCGGGTCGTCCTTTAACCACAAGGTTGGCGTTTCGATCCCCAACTCCTACAGTCTGCATGTCAAAGTGTCCTTGAGTGAGACACTAAACCCCAAGTTGTTCCCCGGGCGCTTTACAGCGGCCCACTGCTCCTAAAATACTTAGGAGGGGTTAAAAACAGAGGTCAAATTTAATTTACCCCTATGTATATTACAGATGTAATAAAGGTTTAAAATCCATTCATATATGGTAACAATATGCTTGTCATTCATCATAAGTGTGAATTGGATCTGCTCATCAAATCATCACATTCTCTTTCAAAATTCATTGTAATGTGTTAGCTGTACCCGTTAGCATCTGTTACGGCTAGCTGCGATTCAGCATTCAGTTCAGGGCCCTAAGCAGCCGTGTGAGCCAAAGCTGTGTACATTCCACTGATATTAAAAAAAAAAATCTCCTGAAGACAATATCATATCGGGGTTTGAGGATCCGCTGGATGACCTGCTTTTATATCTCACCGCGGACATCTCTGCCAAATAGCATCCCCTTGTATTGATACTGACACTGTGTACCGAGGGGGATTACAAATTGCGATATAAGTCAAATAATCTGCCGTCGTCTGAACCCGGTTGCAGGACAAAGCAGATTACAGAGGAAAACTACACGATTACATCTGGTTCGCCTCATCTGCTCCGCTCCTGTTTATTTTAGGTTATATGCCACTCCGTCTGCGGCTGTGTGTTGTGTGTGTTTAGCTTCTCCGAGTGGCATTTAGGAGAATTAGCGTACAGTGTGTGTGTGTGTGTGTGTGTGTGTGTGTGTGCGGTGCAGCTGTGTACCTACAGTACTGCTGATGCTTGTACTCCAGTGTTTTCTTTTGATTCACATCGCCTCGGTAAATCGGGGTTGCGTTGAGCTCCTTTACATACACCCCCAGAGGGAAACAAATTGCACGCAATGCCGAGGACAGATTGCTTACAGACGCCACGAGGTGCTTTATGATTCACCTCCGCTCCTTCATATATCACTTGTTTTTCGTAAGCAAAAACAAAACAATAAAATACATGTCACGTTTTTTTTTTTTTTCCCCCCCGATTGATATTGTTTTTCCCGGCTTTGGTTTGAGATTTTTCAACAATAACCAAACCCCGCAGCCAGAGGCAGGTGAATAAAACAAGCACTATGGGAGTGACTCACTGTTGATAAAAACTTCTTTTTTGTCTTCGAGGATCTGCAGAGGGATGTCAGCCGGAATGCAAAAATGCTGAGTATTATATCACGGAGCTTGTCTTTTGTGGTGTCTGCCGCGGCTCGGAAGAGATGTAAAGATTAGGCTGCATCCTCGGGCTCTCTGCGTTCTCCATTTTGCTTATGGAGGCAGAATAACGGCGTGCATAGTAAGTGTGAGGCGGCTGGCGGACAGGGGCGGGGGAGGGAGGGGAAGGGTGTCTGAAGACGTTATGCAGAGTGCACCGGCAGACACTGATGGCTTCAAACGCAGACAAATCAATGGTGGTCAGACACACAGGAAACTCCTATAGCATGCTATACTGTCTCGGCAAGTTTGTGAACAACAGAGTTCAAGAGCAATTCACTGGCAACCAGAAGGCAACCTCCGTTTCTGAAATGTGAAGCCTTTAACTTGCATTCTCTCTAATAGCCAGCAGGGGGAGACTCCTCTGGTTGCGAAAAAAGTCTGATTATATAGAAGTATGAGAAAATGAGCCTACTTCTTGCTTGATTTATTACCTCAGTAAACATTGTAAACATGAGTTTATGGTCTCAATCGCTAGTTTCAAGTCTTCTTCAATACAGCATGATGTTCATTTAGTAAATTATGGTCCCATTTAGAGTCAAATAGAACATAAAGCAGGGGATGCTTTAGGGCGTGGCTACTTTGCGATTGACAGGTCGCTACCACTGCGTCGTCCGGTCTTGGAGTTGTCCGTGTTTTTCGTCTTACAACTTTAACCCTTTCACTGTGTGTTTTCAGTTCTTGAAAGTCAATTGTAATATTTTACAACAGGTCACCAAAAAATGTCTTTGTTCACTTGTACTTAGCTCCACCCTCTGGTTCGATGATGGCAACGGCCGAAATGCCTAACTTGAAGCTTCAAAAGCGTAGTCCACAAACCAATGGGTGACGTCACAGTGACTACATCCACTTATTATGTCCAGTCTGTGTTAGCAACCCAACCCAAAGAGCATAAATGTGATGATTTTCAGGTCAAAAGCCTACTTTAAAGGTTTCAACTGGGTTCAAAGTAGAAGTCTTTTCACTAGGGCTGGCAAAGTTGACGCGATAACGCAAATTATTTTTAATGCCACTAATTTATTTAAGGCATTAACGCAATCAATCTTTTGGAGGTTGTGGCAGCAGTTCTAAAGCTAAAGTGAAGATGTTACCTAAGGAATCAATTGGTACCGACCATGTCATACTAGCTTGGCGGGAAAGAAGAGCTGGTATGACAAATAACGCTCCAAATTTGTCAAATTTGAGCAGAAAACACTGCCATGGCCATTTTCAAAGGGGTCCCTTGACCTCTGACCTCCAGATATGTGAATGAAAACGGGTTCTATGGGTACCCACGACTCTCCCCTTTACAGACATACCCACTTTATGATAATCATATGCAGTTTGGGGCAAGTCATAGTCAAGTCAGCACACTGACACACTGACAGCTGTTTTTGCCTGTTGTTTGCCATGTTATGATTTGAGCATATATTTTATGCTAAATGCAGTACCTGTGAGGGTTTCTGGACAATATTTGTCATTTTTTTGTGTTGTTGATTGATTTCCAATAATACATATACATTAATTTACATAAAGTAGCATATTTACCATGTTGATAAGAGTATTAAATACGTATTTATTGGGCTGTGAGGGCTGTCAACATACAGACAGACATTCTTTGCGTTGAAGTGAAAAATTTATGTTTTTATAACTTTATAGAAACCTATACACTTTCCCTCTTCATCCATATTTACATCCGAGCTTACAGGAAATGAAACAGTACATTTGCATAGTAGGTGATGTACAGTAAATCACTGAGGTCAGTCCCACACACAGAGACATAAAGTGCCTTTTCTGCTGTCAGGGGTGACCTGAACATCTGGACAAGTGGGAGTTCTACTGGTGATCTGTTGGACCTGTGGGCTGGCAGTGAGTCCACTGACACCCACATAAAAAAAAACTTTTTAAACACATCCCGTGCTGTTTTATGTGGCCAACTCATGAATATGTTCATCACGGTTCTTTTCCTGCCAAATTTCCCTTCGGCGCCTTCCACCTTTTTCCGTCGCGAGCGGAATGATTTTAATCATGCATAAAACATGATGATAAAAGAAGTCAAACTATTGACATAATGAATGATATATCTTCCCTTTTTAAAACGTCCCCGTGTGACTGATCCCAGACCCAAATCAGCAGCTGCAAGCCATTGCTTTCATAATTATATTTACCCCCTTCATTTTCACTGTTTGCTGGCTTTCTCTTGGACCCACAAAATCGTCCTTAACTGAGCTGACAGCCAAGTAAATTAGATTTGCTCTTCACCCACATTCAGAGGTCAGATTCTCCCATTTTTTGAGTCCCATCTCCTCCTCCGACCCACTTCCGCCCCGGATCCGGCGTGCTGCCCTATGCCCGACATTGACGAGCAGATAACCCCATTTAAATACATGAGCTGCCGAGGGTTGGGCCGGGAATGGAGTCTCCATTAAGTTGGGTAATACAGCGCGACGCTGTTTAAACAAAGCTCCTCAGCGGGACTCTGCTGCAGTTCAACTCCAGCGCTTGCAGATTCCTCACCGGGCCGGACTGTAATGAGGAAGGAGTGCCTCCGAGGCGGGTGACCCCCTGCCGATAACCAAATCTGCTCCACAGATCTGAGCAAGGACACAAAGATGAATTAGCCACGTGGAACTCACAGAGGGGACGGAGCGAAATAGGCAGATAATGACATAACTATTCATTTGCCCTCATCTTTGGCTTTCCTTTCATCACTTGTGCCCAGCAGTGATTTTTTTTTTAATACGTTTTACCATATGAGGAATGACATTGTGTTCGATCTCCTCGGGATAGCAGTAAGATGGCGATGAAAGAACAACCCGTTCTCACTCCCAACTCGTCAAATAGTGCCGTTTGGTAAGTCCTACTCGGCATCGGAAACCGATGCATTGATGTACCCTTTAGCAACAGTATGTGACAAAAACCAGGCTTTCAACTAACTCCAAAGTAAACCCACCCATGGCGTTATTCGACGGTCGGAGCAAGTGATGTAGTATTAATAGCCTGAGAGTCCGTTTAGGCCTGATGGGAGGGGGGGTGGATGGGTCAAACAAACACTGGACTTTCAGCCAGGAGACCAGTGATCGTGTCCCGTGTGAAACTAAAAGTCACGTTGACTTTCACGTCAGGCCTTAGTCACGTAACTTGTCGGTATCGTCAGTCACGTGAGTCGCTAGTCAAGTGAGTCACTAAGTCGTCAGCCCCGTGAGTCTGTAGTGATGTGAGCCGTTAACTTCGTCAGCCCTGTGAGTCACGTGAGTCGTTAGTATCGTCAGCCCCATGAGTCACGTGAGTCGTTAGTCATGTGAGTCGTTAGTATCGTCATCCCCGTGAGTCTGTAGTCATGTGAGTCTTTAGTGTTGTCAGCCCCGTGAGTCACATGAATCGTTAATATCGTCTGCCCTCTGAGTCACGTGAGTCGTCAGTATCGTCAGTCCCGCGTGTTGAAAGTTAATTATAACGCCTAAAATGATCTTATTCAGCATTCGGTTGTACTTAGCTCCACCCTCTGGTTCCAAAAAAACAAGATGGCGACAGCAAAAATGCCGAACTCAAGGCTTCAAAACCCCGCAGTCCACAATCCAATAGGTGACGTCAAGGTGACTACGTCCACTTCTTATATACGGTCTATGCTGTCAACCCAACCCAGTGAGCACAAATGTGATGCTTTGCAGGAGTTTATTTTGAAAGGACACTATGCATATAACAAACGTGTATTGACACGTCGTCCCTGGTCCGTCCAAAAGTAACGCAAGAGGGGTACCCCATGCGTCGGTCTCCGATGCCGAGGGACACTGACCAAACGGCGGTATTTGACGAATTGGGAGTGAGAATGTGTCGGAAAGGGGCGTGTGTCAGAGCGAGAAAGGAGTGATGAGATGTGTACAGTTTACCGGTGATGCAGTGTGGAAGCCTTTTTACTCAATCTGCTCTTTGGAATAACCTTTCCCCCCCCCCCACTCCGTCTGATTGAGAAATTACATCAACTGCACGAGACACTCGACTCAAAAAATCAATTCAACCCAGGAAATCATTTTCAATTTACATTTTGCCGGGGCTCATCCACAGTCCTTAATCCGCCAAATCACTCCCTGCTAACGAATATTTCATGAAGTTGATTTGAGTGTTTTCTCTCAAAAGGTCATAAAAAAAAAAAAAGCCAGACTGCGATTTGTAACCAAAAACTTGTTGACTCGCCAGTTTCGTAAAGTAACACATTTTCTAAGACTTGAACAGAATTAATGGTGTTTTTCATGCATGGCAAGACAGATTACTCCTTTTAGCTTCACTGCAGCCTTCACTGCAAAGTTTCCGCACCATCTTTCATACACTCTCCTCGCTATTAAACTTCTAAACTCAGCAAGCCGTCTGCATAGCAATGAGCGCGTGAATCAATGTGCAATGTGAGGCAGCTGGAATTATGATATTATCTACAAGCGGGGCTATTGTACCGATCCAAATCAATCAATCACAGAGCGGCTTCCACGGGAAATGACTCAATTACTGCACCTGTCAAACTCACTGTGGTCAGACAGGAGGACTAGTCGCTTTTTTTAAAGTATGGAGCGCTGCGGTGAATTACGGAGGCTTGTGATCAGACTGCAGCTTTGATTTTTCAATCAGTAAGGGATAATGACATGAAATAATCTGGCAAAAAAAAAAAAGTCAAAATGACGTCATCTGACGTACGATGGAGATGTTTTGAGCATTCCAACATTAAAGGGGACATATCATGCTCATTTTCATATACATACTGTATATTGGGTTTCTACTAGAACATGTTTACATGCTTAAATGTTCAAAAAACACATTATTTTCCTCATCCTGTCTGTCTGACTATACCTGTATTCACCGTCTGTCTGAAACGCTCCGTTTTAGCGCCTGTCTCTTTAAGACCCCTTCCTGAAAAAAAACAGTCTGCTCTATTTGGCTTGCGAGAAAAATATGGTGCACCTTTGCAAAGGTAGTTCTCAAGCTGTGGGCGATATATTCTAATGATCCTGCATGTGACATAGGAAGGGGAGACAAATCTAATTGGCTTGTTGAATCACATGTTTTCTGATCTAGACAGCCCACAAAAAAACTGACTGGGTTGTCTTATTTCACAGTTTGTGGGTTGGTAGGCGCTCCAGATACCCAAATGGATGTGCACAGGCGCATGTCTCCTTTTAAAGGTTACTGGAAAACAATGTAATAAATAATGCCTGACAATGACTGATACAGTATATTTGACTTCAGGACATCTCTGATTACATACATGCTGAAAATCAAACATTTCTACTGTATTAATATAGATATTTTCCAAAGTAAAAGTCCCTAGAAGTGTATGATTCAACTTTTTTCCCATGGTCTAGAGCAGGGGTCAGCAACCTTTACTATCAAAAGAGCCATTTTAGGCAACAAAAAAAAAATCTGTCTGGAGCCGCAAAACATTTGCGCATTGTGATGAAGGTAACACAGTTTATAGTCTAAGTATATAGTATATAAGTCTAATGCAGTGAGGAATACTACGGAGTATTAGGGCCACAATGAGGGAAAAAACATCTGAGATTTCCAGAATAAAGTCGTAACATTACGAGAAAAAAAAGTCGTAATATTACGAGAATAAAGTCATGACTTTACGATAAAAAAATCATAATATTATGAGAATAAAGTCATAACTTTACGAGAAAAAAAGTCGTAATATTACGAGAATAAAGTCATGACTTTACGAGAAAAAAAATCATAATATTACGAGAATAATGTCATGACTTTACGAGAAAAAAAATCATAATATTACGAGAATAAAGTCATAACTTTACGAGAAAAAAAGTCTTAATATTACGAGAATAAAGTCATAACTTTACGAGAAAAAAAATCATAATATTACGAGAATAATGTCATGACTTTACGAGAAAGAAAGTCGTAATATAAAAGAATAAAGTCATAACTTTACGAGAAAAAAATAAAATAACACGTAAAATTACTACTTTATAATATTATGACTTTATTCTCGTAATATTATGACTTTATTGTCGAAATCTCAGATTTAGTTTTTTTCCTCAATGTGGTACCGTCGTACCATACAACAATGATAAATAAAAATGTAAACAAAAAACAGTTATTCATTTCCACCTTTTTTTTTTTTTTAAATCCACGGGGAGCCGCTGAAGAGGAGCTAAAGAGCCACATGTGTCTCCGGAGCCGCAGGTTGCAGACCCCTTGTCTAGTGTTAAAAAAGTTAACAAAAAATATCACAATAAATAGTAATATTGAATCGCAATACTTGTAGAATCACAATACTTAAAAAACGCAAGTATGGTGATAGTATCGAATCAGGAGATAGGTGTATCGTCTCAGCCCTAACACTCATGATGTTGAAATTTGCATCAAGACACTAATTTTGACTTTATGACCCAATCCCAGATGACTACTAATTGTGTTTCCCTAACTGTTTTTCATTCACCACACTGTGTTCAGGAATCTAATTTAAGCGCCAAACAACAACAAACAAAAAAAAAATCCTTCTAACAAGACAACATGTCCTCTGTTGTTCCCTCTGCCATTTTAAACAAGTGACAGTCTCATAAATCAAAACGTAATCAGGCTAATTTTTGTTTCAGAAAAAATATTGCAGTTTTAGTTTAAGAATACATTTTAATGTGTGAAATGTGGTGGTGGCATAATGAGCTTGGTAACCAGTTAGAGTATTCCCCGTGGGCTATATATGTGTATCAGCCATCATCCCATTATTCCATTCTGATGCTCAGAGCCCACCTACTGCCCTCGGATGAGCAGACGGATGACTTCTCGGAGCTTTAACCGTTTCACATGCCCGCGGGAGGCAGCCGCAGGGTGCTGCTCCTCAGCTAAAGGTTAACCAGCGTAATATCCGTTTCATTATCACCCTCGCTCCATTTGACTTCCTCCGTTTTCCCCTCTGAGCGTTACGGGGTCGCGTGTCGGCCTGTCAGGTCACAGACCTGGGGAGGAATTTACACCCCTGGCCGGCCTGATGTAAATTCAGCTGGCATTTTTATGAGCCGAACAGAGTCCGTGCCGCTGATGGGGGGGAGCAGACAAATGGATGTAGTCAACCAGAATCTGCAAACAAATCACAGAGCCAGGGAGGAGCCGGCGTGATTTGTTTGTGTAGTCAGGGTGCAGAAGGATTGATGAATGCATTTTTCATTAGAACTAAAGCAGATTGAGAGGGGAGAGCTCACGGTCAGCCTCGTTCCGTCGTATGCTCCGTCTGCCCTCCTGGCTCTCAGACCAAACACAGTCTGGACCAGTGTACTGTGGAAATACCACACGACACGACATCTTTAAATCCATCTTCGACTCAATGTCGATCTAAATGTCTGCACCAATGTGAAATAAAATAAAGAATGAAAACCCTTTTTTTAAATATATACGCTTCATTTTCAAAGGGGTCCCTTGACCTCTGACCTCAAGATATGTGAATGAAAATGGGTTCTATGGGTACCCACGAGTCTCCCCTTTACAGACATGCCCACTTTATGATGATCACATGCAATTTTGGGCAAAAACGTGCAGTTTTTTTATTGTTTTTGTTATTTTTCGCCTATTCTAAAAATGGTGTGTTTGAATATTTCTGCATACTAATGCTCTAAAATAGTGGTTCCCAACCTGGGGTCTAGGTCCCCATTATTACACACCTTTTGGATAATTTATACAAAAGTCTGTATATAAAACTATTTTAAAAGATATGTTTTTTTGCTACTTAGTAGGCCACATTCTGTTTTAACCCGGTATTTCTGCACAGTGTCAGATAAAGATAAAGCTGCATTAATGTTATTAGTATTATACTGTTTGTAGAATTAGTTTCCAGCGGTGACTGCATAGAATTGTTTCTGACATGTATGATCCAAACATTTCCAATAATTCCAGAGCGTTGTAAAGTCCAAAAGACGAAATTTATAGAAAAAATATAGATGTAATCATTTTTAAAAAATCACAATTATTTTTATCTCATGAAATATTCTGCTTCTATCCATATTTGTTGGCGTTTAGCCTTTCAAAAACAGCATTTTCACTGAGGTAAAAAACCTATTTGCTCCCCCGTTTGCACGCACACAAATCTAACAACACCATAAATTACATTTATTTAACCACAATAACAAAAAATCTATTTTGGCTCTAACATTATTATAGTTAATTAATTCATTAATTTAAAAAAAACGCTTGGCGAATGCGTCTTGAATGAAAGCTGATTCAATAAATAAGACTACCTCATTTAATATATTCAATCACCATATTGAAATTGAAAATTGTTATGTTGTTATGTAATATTTTCTCAGATACATGTGGGGGGCGGGGGGGTGGGCTTAAAGCAAAATAGGTTCGGGAATCACTGCTCTAAGGTGCCTATTTAGTCACGCAGTTAATGATATCAGTAGTAATAAAATTACATTAAAGCATAGCCCGTTTCCTGTTAGTGTATGAGGCATTAAAAGATTAAGGGCGCAGTGTATTAAAGACGTGTGGTTGTAGTTCATCATATCCCGTCATAAATACATATGATTCCCATAATCTCCTTTGCTGCGACTGTTGTACCAACATCTGCTGGCTGATGAGTCACTTCTGTGTACTGGGACCTCGATACACCGAACACAAGTCGCTGTTGGCAGATGGGTTAAAAATGTCGACATTGCATTTAGCAGCTTGCGTCTTTCCAAGGGGAGGTGACACCGGTTGCCACGTACAGCATTTCCGCCTCCTGTATCAGTGCAAGGCCTATAGGGTAGGAGTGATATCTTCAAAATGAATCTTCACATGTCCTTTTTTTTGCTCATTACCGCGAAAAAAACGTCATTAAATTAACACCGCAGGCTTAAATGGATTTTGTGGTCCGTGCGCATCTGCGTTGTTAAATTTGTATACACGCGCATGAATGAATGCATGAGCCCGTCCCATGTACGCCTGCACAATTTCACATGGTGCATCTCTAACGAGAACATATGGCGGAGGAGAGCAAACATGAAGTGATTGTGTACTTTGCGAGGACGGCATCGGCGAGCCCTCCCCCGCTTCGCGTCCTCTACATCTGTCGGGGCTCCGTGTGCACAGGGTTCCCCTGCAGTACGACGCAGCTTCGGCGGATGCATCCTAATATTAGCTCCTCCAACTGTTCCCACTGTTTGGATAGGTTCATTATGCAGTTGTTTACCTTTTTTTCCCGTCGTTGGATTTACTTCCAACACGTCACAGTCTTTGTTTGTCTTTTCTGCCACACATTACTCCCAAGTGCAATTACTTTTTTTTCAGTCATCCATTTTGTCCTTCTGCTTAGGGGTCTTTTAGTAGCTATAACCAGCAGTTGGTGCCAAAAATGTGCTTTTTCCCTTTCCTTTAGTGTGTTATATAGTTTTTTTGTGCATGTAAAAGGTCTGCAGAGTTCCAAAGCCCAAAGTCCACCCCAAAGGAAGTTACTCTGCCCACTGCTCCTGAACTGCCTGAAACGCCTCGCTTGAGGTCCCACCATTTCTTTTGTAACGTGGTGATGTCACCAAGTAACACACTTTGCATAATACCTGCCTCGCGGCTACTTTGGCACGCCCTCATAAAAAGCTAGTTAGAGCGGAGCAGGAGCAGAGTCCAAAGTGTTTGTTTCGGTTGACCAATCACAACAGAGTGGGCCAGTTGACCAATCAGAGCTGACTGGGCTTTTCGGGAGGGTGGGGGGGCAGGAGTTCAAACCGAGCGTTTCAGACAGAAGGTGAAAAGAGGTGCTGCAGCACAGCTGGCATGAGAAAAGTAAAGCGTTTTTTGAACATTAAAGCATGTAGACATGTTCTAGTAGAAACCTAAAATACAAGTATAAGCCTGAAAATGAGCATAATAGGTCCCCTTTAAATTGTGCTGTGCTTATCTCATTGTGGGATTTCTACAAAGACATTTTGAGTTTTTGACAAAGCACAACAGCTCCATGGTTCTGATTAAAATTTGTTCATTCAGCGTTCCATCTTTTTTATCCTGCCAAGTATTCCTACAAATTCCATCAACATTGGATGATTCCGTATCTCACAATGTACTTGAACCATTGTGACACACCAAAGCTCCCTGTCAACATCCAACATGATACAAGACAAATTGCAGTCACTTATTACCGTTAGAATCAGATCAAAAATGTCACACCAGAATCTATAGGTTAAGGGCTTTATATAGACAACCAAATCAGTATTGATCAATGCCACCATGGATATATGCTGTAAGTGTGCCTCTTTTAATAAAACTGAAATACTGGCCCCATAAATCGATGTAACCCCAGCTATCCGGGCAGCATGCTCCTCACTGTGGGTCAAGAAAAATGACCCAGACAGAGCGGGACTATTGGCATTCCGGAGCGATCATGTCTGGGCCATGCTGGAAATCAGAGGAGTCTCATCTAATCAATTCAATCTGGGCCAGAAGCACGTCTCGGGGAGAGAGACGGAGTGATACCACGGTAGAGAGATAGGCCGAATAATAAGAGATGAGGCCCCTATGATCTTTCCTTGAAGTGGTGCCCCAAAACATTGATCCCTCGTTTCTGCCTCTGGCAAAACACCAAAAGTTATGATAAATAAGCCCATTAGGCAGCAGGCTGTGCAGAGATCTGAGGACACGACGGACCTGTTGCTCTCCTGTTGTTTCTTCACTGAAGGTCCAACAGCATCTAAACGTGCAGACCTCCAGCCCCGTATTGTCTAGAAGGGAACCTGCAAGTTTGGGAAACTTGCGCGAGATGGTTAAGGTTAGGCATTGATCTCGAATAAGTAAGGTTAGGCATTGATCTTGAATAAGTAAGGTTAGGCATTGATCTTGAATAGTTAAAGTAAGGAATTGACCTCGAATGGTTAAAGTTAGGCATTGGTTTTGAATAGTTAAGGCTAGGCATTGATCTTGAATAGTTAAGGTTAAACATTGATCTTGAATATTTAAGGTTAGGCATTGACCTTGAATAGTTACCTCCGCCAAGGCCGAAGTCCTAGGAAGGAGGTTATGTTTTCACTGGCGTTGGTTTGTTTGTTTGTTTGTTGGTTTGTCCGTTTGGAGGATTACTCCAAAAATCCGGGATGGATTTGAATTACATTTTTTGGAGGGGTGGGGTGTGGCACAATGAACGATCCATTAGATTTTGGTGGCGATCCGGATCATGATCCGGCTTCGGGATTTTTTTTTAATAACTCCGCTTAGCCTGTGCATTAACACCACAGGTTTTAAGATATGCGGGGTAATTACATTTGAGTTCCACCAAAGCACACTCGGTGATTGTTGGAAAGAGTAACGACGACGGTTAAGGTGAGTTCTATTTTGTTTCTGTCCAGTTTGAATGAAGTGTTTTACGATGCTCCGCTATGTACAGCTGATCTCATCATAAACAAAAATACACGAGGATGATGGCACAAGCTGAACGTAGAGGGGGGCGGAGGTCTGCGCTCTCCGAGTGCCATTGTAGTTAAGGTTGGGCATTGACATTGAATAGTTAAGGTTAGGATAGGTCGTCAGGCAGTGAGTCTCGCGAGAGTTTTTGCAAGTTTTTGCAGATCTCAGATCAGATTTCGCAATTTGGTGGGTTACCTTCTAGACACGACCCCTCCAGCACCCAGCTCAGCAACCCCGCTGATAGATATCCTCCACCGTTGTTGTGATCGCTCTTGATTTGTATTCAAATCAGCCTGCCGAGGCATTAAGACGAGATTCATTGTATATTGTGTTGTTTCATTTTTACAGCCAAAAAACGGTGCCTGGGCTCTCGCTGGGCCTCTCCAGCCCACCGCCGCCGCATTACTGCAGCTCAGAGGTTTTTAGTCGAGCCTATTTGCTCAATTCCACCCAGTCAAACAGATAAAGTGCCAGCAATTTGAATCAGAGACGCAGAGAAAATAGAAAACCAAAGCAGGTGTTTCAAAAAGGAGAATCAAGAAAAAAGGTGGCGGTGCGTTCGTCCATCTGCTTTTCTACGGGGAGTGTGTGTTTGGTGCACAAAAGGTTGCGTGTGTGTTTACGAGCCTGTGTGTGTAAACATATGTAGCTAAAAGTGTGTGCGGTATTTTGTGCATATGCAAGTAGGTATGTGTTTTTATTCTCGTCCTTCTGGGAAATCACCTCAGGCCCCGGTGTGCAGTACCTGGGAGTAAAACCACAGAATTAGTTATGGTTGTGCATGTGTGTGTGTGTGTGTGCCAGATCCTCACTACGTCTCAGTGTTTTAATAAGTTGACCCGCGGAGCCACAGAGGCTGCCAAGGTGAAGCTTCTGTCCCCTGAGATGACTTGTCACAGACGGAAAGACGGAAGCACAGGAGGAATGCCAAAACCACAGGAGAGCCTCTGCTGGCTATATATATATATATATATGTGTGTGTGTGTGTGTGTGTGTGTGTGTGTGTTTGTGAGGATCCTTCTTTCCTCCCCTCCTTCTTTCCTCTGCCCTTTTCTCCTCTTGAAGAGGCAATTTTTCATCAGTGATGTAGAGAGAGGCACTTCACTTCGCTACCTATCAGATTTGATCATAGTGGGGAGAAATCATTTGAACAAATGATGTCTTATTGAGCGGTATCTGCTGTAATGAGCAGAACAAAGCGGTGAAGGTACTGTTATTTTCCAAACTTTAACAAGTGTTATCGAAGGAAACTTGGGACCAGTTAATTTATATTGCAGCTCGGGAGTCAAGAAACTCATAACAATGATGAATAGGCATGAGTGCAAAGGTACAGTGACGTCATACTGTTGTTACCAGTGGGCTACCTCCGGGTTTGAAAAATGAGGCCGATGCTGAAGTGCCTTAAACTTGCATTCTTTCTAACAGCCAGCATGGGGCGACTCCTCTGGTTGCAAAAAGAAGTCTGATTGTATAGAAGTGTATGAGAAAATGAGCCTACTTTTCACTTGATTGATTACCTCAGTAAACATTGTAAATATGAGTTTCTGGTCTCTTCATTGTAACATTGCGGTTGCCTAAAAATGTCTTATTCAGCATTTGGTTGTACTTAGCTCCACCCTCTCGTGTCACTTCTGGTTCCAAAGAACCAAGATAAAGACGGACAAAATGCCAAACTCGAGGCTTCAAAACGGCAGTCCGCAAACCAGTGGGTGACGTCACCGTTACTAAGTCCAATTCTTATATACAGTATATGGTGGGGACCAAAACAGAGCTAAAAGGAGAGTAAATGTTGGACACAAGTATGACTCCAAACAAATGCTAATGTTGCTTCTCCATGTCTGCCGAATGTGTTAAGGCAATTGTCGGCTAACACGTCAGCCAAAAACAAAAGAAAAAGTGATGCAGCGCTAAGCGATGGAATAGGTGTTGAGTTGTATAATTACTGTATTATCCATCAGTAAAAACCATCAGAGTAAATTAGGGTCCCATTTAGAGTGAAATAGAACATAAAGCAGGGGATGCTTTAGGGCGGGGCTACCTTGTGATTGACAGGTCAATACCACGGTGTTGTCCGGTCTGGGAGTTGACCCTTTCAAAGTGTGTTTTCAGTTCATGAAAGTTAATTATTACCTTTTTAGTTTCCCGAAAATGTCTTCTTCAGCATTCGGTTATACTTAACTCCACCCTCTCTTGTCACTTCTGGTTCCAAAAAAAAACAAGATGGCGAAGGCCAGAAACCAAGATGGCCACGACCAAAATGCCGAACTCGTGGCTTCAAAATGGTCCAAAATGTATAGTCCATACATCAATGGGTGACATCACGGTGACTACGATCACTTCTTAGATACAATATGGTTTTTACTGTTGGTCATAATCAATGTTTCTTTTAATCAAAAGTGTTTTAAAGGCATGTACAGAAAAGGTGAATACCTCTCGCGCAGAAGCCAAAAATACACCAATTATCAACTTATCCGCCAGGGCTTATAGCCTGAAGGTAGGAAAGTATAAATGGGCATGTAGCGTACACTAAGTACGCCTTTCTTGATTTCCACATGTCATTTGTAGGCCACGTATCCTGTACTAACTGCAATGTAAACGCATCCGAGTATAAATGCTACGGTAAGAGTTAGTGACGTAGTATAAAAAGCCAGAAAGACCACTTATGGTAGGTGGGTTGGGGAGGTGGATGGGTCCAACAAACACCGGACTTTTAATCAGGAGACCTGGGTGTTTTGTTTTGTATGTTATTGACGTTTGTCACAGGTTTTCCGTACTCCTGTAACATCGTTTCCATACATATTTGACTTAGTTTTCGTACTTAATTTAAGCCCAACCATGACGTTTTCCCTTACTCTAACTAAGTGGTTTTCTCTCCTGAACCTAAGTTAGTGGTTTTCTTGCCCAACCTAACTACGGATTTGTGTGGCATACAAATGACACGCGAAAACAGTTTTTTTGCACTATGTAGGTTACATAACAAAACTAAGGTAAAATAAGTCAACGATGACTTGTGGTTTCACACGGGACGCGAACAGCGGTCTCCCGGGTGAAAGTCCTGTGTTTGTTTGACCCATCCAATCCACCCACCCTGACCATCTCACTAAGAGGACTTTGTCACCCCTTATACTACATCAGTTGCTCTCACCGTCTAATAGTGACACAGATGGGTTTACATTGGAGTTAGCTGAAAGCCCTCTGCATCTCATCCAGACGCTAAAGGGTGCGTCGGTATCAGACGCTGAGGGGCACTGACCAAGCATCGGTATTTGATAAATTGGGAGTGAAAACGGGTTGAAGAACTTTTCCCATTTCACAAAAGTATCCAACTACTCCATCACAGCTTCTTCAGGATAGGCTTTGTCATTTTACCATTGTGGGACATACTATATATTTAAAACACGGCACACCGTATCGACTGTTCTGGGAGAGCTAGTCACAGCTGATCAACCAGGAAGCCAGACAGCTGGAGTCATTAATCATTAATTACCTCTACAGTGTAAAGCATCATGAGACCTCCCGAATCCATACTTGTCTTTATTCATGTTGTGTCTGCCCTGCTGACGGTGTGATTCACAAGGTGTCTGCAAGGTATATGTGTTTTGACCCCGCAACACACCACGGAATGACCAAAATAATAACATCAAACATATTGATATGATAATACATCTGCTTTAATCCGTCTGTGAAGATGCTAATCTTTCTCTGTATTCCCAGTATGTTCTCTTGTTTGAATCCTCTATACTGTATGTTCTGCTCTACCTTTACCTCGCATGCAGGTTTATCTAATGTTATTTAACCTAATCTTATGACTGATATATTTGCAGAATATGTGCGTGGATTTAAATATAGAAGCAGAGAATATTCTCAGCCGCACGAGCCAGGAACATTCCTCTGTAGAATCTCTGAGGTGCCAGATGGCAATAACTCAGCCTCATCATGCAGTAATTGGTTAGAAAGCACAAGGAAAAGCAATCCGCCCTAGATTGGTAAAAACCTTGACAAGGATTGTTTGCATAATTTTCATTTTTATAAATCCCCAAAACAACCGAAAGCATATAAACATAAAATGTTTCTGTTATCAGAAGCATTGTTTATTCTGATTAACGGTAAGCCATGTAATGCTGTTGTCTTATCCCCACTCCAATCTTTTACCTAAATCCTCCTCCTCACCTTCATTAAGAGACTGTCTTCTTTTAACTTACACTTAACTTACCTGCCTTTAAGCTGTAATTGCTTTGGTGTTTGAACTTCACTTCCCGGGAATCACTTAGAAACAGTGTAGCCAGTGCTTTTTTACATCTCCGGAGTGACAGCAACTCCCACACCTCCAAATAAAAGCAGCATGTGCTGCTCTGCTCGGAGTGCTTCGGCTACAAATACACTGACAATTTAACCTCAAGAGCTACCGGTCTACAGCGGTGGGTTTTATACACACTATGTTAATACACGAGTATTCTTAAAGCTGCACTAATAACTATTTTCTAAATGACAATGGATCAAATGACTATTTCTAATACGTAGGGCTCTCAATCTATTAAAAATATTTAATCACAATTAATCGCATGATTGTCCATAGCTAATGCCGATTAATTGCAAATTAATCACACATTTTTTTATATGTTCAAGATGCACCTCAAAGGGAGATTTGTCAAGTATTTAATACTCTTATCGACATGGGAGTGGGCAAATATGATTGCTTTATGCAAATATATGTATATATTTATTGCTGGAAATCAATTAACAATACAATACAATGACAAATATTGTCCAGAAACCCTCACAGGTACTGCATTTAGCATAAAAAATATGCTCAAATCATAACATGGCAAACTGCAGCCCAACAGGCAACAACAGCTTTCAGTGTGTCAGTGTACTGAGACTCGTGGGTACCCATAGAACCCATTTTCATTCATATATCTTGAGGTCAGAGGTCAAGGGACCCCTTTGAAATTAGCCATGACAGTTTTTCCTCGACAAAATTGACCTAACTTTGGAGTGTTATTTAACCTCCTTTGTATGACATGGTTAGCAACAATGGATTCCTTTAGGTTTTTCTAGTTTCATATGATAACACTATCTTCACTCTGGCTTAAAATTGAGCCCCCTATTAATGCATTAAAGGAATTAGTGGCGTTAAAACAAATTAGCGTTAATGCGTTAATAACATGTTAACTTTGACAGCCCTAGTAATATGAAAAGAGTCACTCGTCGTGATGAGCCAACAGAGAATTAGCGCCTGACTCTGCATTTCCCTTCACTGTACAAGGCTTTTTAGCTTCTTTTAACTCATTGTTTTGGTTTTCCCGCATGGAAACTCTTCTTGCATCAACCTCATTTACAGCAGCAGACGTCTGATTTCAGTGAAAAAGCTCTGATAAACCCACTGTACACTACCTGCCTAACAGACAGTTAGAGACAAGCTAGTGAAGGAAGTCAAACACGAGCCAAATACTTTTGCCGGACGTTGGTGGAGACTAGGCTGCAATCTCCAGTTCTGAAAAGTGAAGCCAATGCGGAAGTGCCTTAATCTTGCATTATTTCTAATAGCCAACAGGGGGAGACTCCTCTGGTTGCAAAAAGAAGTCTGATTGTATAGAAGTCTATGAGAAAATGACCCTACTTCTCACTTGATTTATTACCTCAGTAAACATTGTAAACATGAGTTTATGGTCTCAATCGCTAGTTTCAAGTCTTCTTCAATACAGCATGATGTTCATTTAGTAAATTATGGTCCCATTTAGAGTAAAATAGACCATAAAGCAGGGGATGCTTTAGGGCGTGGCTACCTTGTGATTGACAGGTCACTACCACGGCGTCGTCCGGTCTTGGGTGTTGTCTATGTTTTCGTCTTAGAACTTTAACCCTTTCACAATGTCTTTTCAGTTCATCAAAGTCAATTGTAAAATTGTGGTTGCCTAAAAATGTCTTATTCAGCATTTGGTTGTACTTAGCTCCAACCTCTTGTGTCACTTCTGATTCCAAAAAAACAAGATGGCGACGGCCAAAATGCCGAACTCGAGGCTTCAAAACGGCAGTCCGCAAACCAATGGGTGACGTCACCGTTACTACGTCCACTTCTTATATACAGTCTATGGTGGAGACCAAAACAGAGCTAAAAGGAGAGTAAATGTTGGACACAAGTATGACTCCAAACAAATGCTAATGTTGCTTCTCCATGTCTGCCGAATGTGTTAAGGCAATTGTCGGCTAACACGTTAGCCAAAAACAAAAGAAAAAGTGATGCAGCGTTAAGCAATGGAATAGGTGTTGAGTTGAATAATTACTGTATTATCCATCGCAATCAATAGCTCAATGATAACCGATTAAGTTATATTAACATAAACCTTAACATCACCTTTTTTGTTAGTTGGCTAATTATAATCTGCTAGCCAAACCATTACTAAACTACTGATTAGTAACAACCTGCTATTTGTCCTTGTAAACTGCATTTCAGTACTGAGAGCGTAAGTAAAAGTTTCAGACATAAGAAAACCTAATTTAAAAAGACTCATACATTGTTTTTGTAAAAACGCCATTAACTATAATTGCCATGAAACATGACCTTGTAAATTGTGCAGTTCATTCACGTCGTCTAGGCAGGGCCGATTATAAACTTGTGGCCAATGACTGATAGTAAAACCTACTAATCTGCATTGATGTTGCATCCCGTTGTCCCTTCTCATCTCGGAGTCCTTTTCATCTTGCAAAGGCAGTCCCCGTACTCACTGTAGTATTCCCCTTTAGTACGCTTGTCTTCCTATGACTGATTAATCTGTTTTTCTTTGGATTTTTATCTTCTTTGTCTACTGAAGCAAAATGGCTCTCTCTGCTCACACAGTCTCACTTTATTCTTTTTTTTTGTATTTTGTGCAAACAGACTGCTGTTGCTGCAACTACAACAAACACAGTGTTTTCTTTTATTCAAGGAAAAACCAACAGTGGGAGCTTAGCAGAGCAAATGGAAAAGCCTGACACTTTTGGGTAATGAAGTCCTTGGGTTTCCAATTTTGCTGCTATTAGGGTCCAAGTTTTTGGTCCCTCCTGACACAAACAATGCAGACAAAAAGCTCAGAAGATGAAGCATAAACACATAATCCTACATGGCCTGCTATTGTATAATTAAACACTGTACACACTGCACATTTTCAGACTGTAAAGACACCCTTTCTGTTAATAAAAATTATGATTTATTTTGTGGACAAAGCGTTAAGTGGAGGCAGAATAATTACACGTTAGTTAACGCTGGCTAGCAAGTTTTGTTGGCTTGTTTTTTTAACAATTGCTGAAGCAAATTTCTCTCAATATGTTCAGTCACTCACTCTCCAGGATCACGAGTGTTAGTTGAGAAAGTTAACATTAACCAACGGGACCAGATTAGCCGACCCCTACTTCGGGAGGAGACAACAGCTGGCTAGTTAGCTAGCTAGCTAGCTTGTCAGTCTCCGGACAAGCTAGCATGTTGGAATTATCATGGTAGCTAGCTAACTAGCCAGCCGGTAAATGAGTAAAATTTACCAAATAAGTGACAACTTTATTCTGCTCATTTATCTGTGTTTCATGACAGCATGGCGGAATTAGCAAGCTAAGCTAGCTAAGTAGCCAGCCGTACGACCAGAGGGATGGTGGCCAGCAGCAGCAGTGCTGTAAAGACAAATTGAGGGCGTATAAATCTTTGAATGCCTATAGTTAACTATCCTTACAGTATCCGTCAGTCAAAAAGAGAGTTGTACAATATCGGCGAAGCGTTTCAGAGATGGAGATAAAAAGTTGCTGATAATTTAGCCGCAGCTTGCTGCTGCGGTAAGCAGAAGGCTAAATTATTAGCAACATTTTCTCTCCATCTCTGAACCGTTTCTCTGATATTGGAGCGCGCTAAAGCCTTGAATCATAGTTTGTCATCTCAAATTGTATGCGATATCTGGATTCTGGCACCCGACAACACGGCAGGATGACATTTTCTATGTGTAACTATAGCCCACTGCTAGTGTTTGCCTCCAGTCTTTTCCTTTGTTTTGCCTCCAGCTAACACCGTGACGGAATCATGACGTTGGCTGTAAAAGAGGCCTATAGGACATTGCTTAGAAAACCACCAAAGTGCAGTTGGGCAAATGTGAAATTATCCCCACTTTGTAAACCCCACTGCTGTGAGATTTAGACAGCAGCTCCTCTGGAAAAAAAATCACAATCCTTTTCACTCTGATCTTTGAAGCAACAAAATGAGTTAAGACTTGGAAGAAGAGGATTTTGAAAACAGCCAGAAACAAGAATAAAAAAAAAGGAGCACTCGGAGGAAGTAACAAATGAGTTCTCACGGAGCAAAAACATCTCGGCCTTGATGGAATGTTAAGACGGTGCCGGGGCGTTGCATCAGCTTTTTAATTGCAGTGCGACAGTATGTTGGAGTAAACAAAGTAGACGAAATATAGAGAAAGAAAACATCGCAAGTGAGTACAGCCTTCAAAAACATTACATCTCAAATAAGCATGAAAGCTCTGCAAGTGCAGTCACAAGGGCGACAGCAGTGACTAGAACAATTACAGAAATCTCTAAGACACGTACACTTAAACACATTTGCGCACACTCCTGCATAAAGATGACAGATAAACGTGTGGTAAAACACAATGCGATTTTCCGTGATTCTCACCGAAAGACCACTAAAACCAGAATGTCTTAACAATAGTTGCATTTTTTGTGAAGATCGCTGAACTCGTATTCCAATTCTAAGGTACAAAAAGGTAAAAAAAAGAAGTGTCTACACACTTAGATCTTCATTGGCTTTTCAATCAAATATGTAGAGATGTCTGGATAAGCCATATCCGGCCACTGCGTTGGACGGGGGTGGACTGAAGGGACATGGCAGCGATCAACCTTAAGTTATTAACGCATCGCGAACGCTTGTATAACAAAAGGTGAATCCAAACGAACTTGTCAAAATTACAATCTACATACGTCAAATTGCATTTAAGTCTACGAGATCTTCGTTTTTCTTTCCCCCAAAAGGGGGCGGGGCCTTGTCTTTTTTGCGAAGTACCCGTATGTGCCGGTCTGATGTATGCTTTGTCATGCAAGTGTACACGGGAAATGTAGTTTACTGTTGTAGTTCTCAAAGTCCAAATACATCTCTACAATTACAAATATCACAAAACGTGAGGATAAATCAACATCAAGGTAATCAGGAGTAAGTCTGTTTTCTATGTAATGAGACCGTATAATAGCAAATATTTTGCAGGTATTGAGAACTTGTGTGCTGCTTCCTCTGCACAGTTTCCTTCATTCCACACTCTCTTCTTATTTGTGGTCAGCAATCCCTCCCTCTCTCCTCCTCCTCCTCCTCCCCTTTACAATCTCCCGCTCTCCTCCCTCGGTGTTGCACCCGCAGCACAGCTTCTACAGCAATAAGGTAAATACGCTGTGACTGATGGGAGAAGGCGCGGGGCTAAGTATAGCCCGAGCCCCTTTTGTACTCGTACCTTTCCAGGTCACAGGGGCTCGGGGGATTACAAAAGCAATTGTACACCTATAGCCCTACATCAAGTGATACAGCCACGTGTGCTCCTTCAGACCATTAGCCCCCTGCGTGTTGGTGGCTTTGCGCTCCC
The DNA here is from genome assembly GCA_916700995.1 of Hozukius guyotensis. Taxonomy (NCBI): domain Eukaryota; kingdom Metazoa; phylum Chordata; class Actinopteri; order Perciformes; family Sebastidae; genus Hozukius; species Hozukius guyotensis. Next base: position 59,038 of record CAKALU010061713.1, on the reverse strand, counting down.
AGTGCAATAATCACTGAACATACTCCGCACTCAACCTCTTAGCGAAGCACCTTAATGCAGGTCTCAGCTTTTTAGATGTTTTGTTAAGTGCTCAAGTCGTGATTTCACTCTTGGTTGGTGGGTGTATTTAAAAGGAGAGCTATGAACACACATTTACAACATACTTACATTAGGAGTCTACTAAATTTGGTTTGTTTTGGTATGTCTGGTAAAAGCATTCCCCAGGTGCTTTCAACAGTTGTCCCCGAACACTCTGATACTTCCACCTCTTCTCTACTTCGTTCTCTACTTTCCTTCAAAATACAGCAGCAACGTGATGATCCTTAATGATATTTTCTTTTAAAGAGGACATTTTATGCTTTTGTGCTTTTTCCCTTTCCTTTATTGTGTTTTTTGTGCATGTAAAAAAGGTCTGCAAAGTTACAAAGCCCAAATTCCACGCCAAAGGGAGACACTGCTCCTGAACTGCCTGAAACGCCTCGCTTGAAGTCCCGCCTTTTCTCTCCGAAGAGTTTGGTTCAGTTGACGACACTGAAGGGTTCCCTGATTGCGTTAGTATCAGACGCAAAGAGCCACTGACCAGGCATCAGAATTTGAAGAGTTGGGAGTGAGAACGGGTTGCTCTGACTTAGTCACCAGTCGTCCAAACTCAAGGACAAAATAGGTAATGTTTCAATGGCTTCCAGAATGACCCATACGGTATGAGCTTTCTGATCTTTCACTTCTATGCTTAAGGTTTGGTTACGTTTACGCGGCTAAAGCTACTTGGGGAAACTTTCTTTGGGAAAGATTGAGGGGCATGATTACAAGAAATCAGCATTGATAGTTGGTAGAATGCAAACACTGGTCTCGCATTGCAAAGTAATTTGGTTTGTTTGACCCAACCGTTCACCCTGATATCCACCCCAAGATATCCCTGCAGTTGAGTTTAAGACCCTGACACACCAAGCCGGCGGTCGGCCGTCGGACAGTTTGGGGCCGTCGGTGAGCGTCTAGTTTTTTTGGTGTGTGTGTTTGACTGCAAACTCTTTGGCCAAGACAATTGCAATGTGAGGCGACGCAACTGGTGGCCTTCATCTCCGCTAGCTCTTCGATGTCGGCTTGGTGTGTCCCGGCCTTTAGAGTTAGTGGCAATGCCACAGTACTTTCACCTTTGCTCCTCACGGAAAATAGTCACTGTTCACACAGAAAACTTACACATGTGTAGTTCTAAGCGTTTAAATAAATAACCAGTCGTTTTCCTGCCGACAGCCTCCTTAGTCACTGTAGCGTTCGAACCCCAGGAAACTTGAGCCTTCTTCTTCTTCTTTCAAGCCAAATAAAACTTAACAGCTAAAGCTCCTGCTCAACACTTGTAGCTTGTAACTGGCAATGATTTAGGGTCCCACTCCTGGGCCTTTTTTTCTTTATTTCTCTGTCATCTTGTTTCTCTCTCTCTCAAACAATTCCTCTCATCTCCCACTCACGCTAGGAGCGGTGGCTGCTCTCAGCAGGGTGTCCATTTTGTAAGTGCTGCAGGAGTTTGCGGAGTGGCAGCTCTGCTCGCGGAGCTGCAAAAGGAAGAGGCGATGATGAAAAGAGAAGGGATCCAGCGCCAGGAGTTAGGAGAGGGAAAAGGCAATAGTCCAGAGTAGAGAGAGGGAGG
>CAKALU010061713.1:7202-57373 GCA_916700995.1 Hozukius guyotensis | reverse complement strand
GGGCGGCGGGGGGGGGTATAGAATGATGCATCATGTCGGAGAAGAAAGGGGAAAGGGGAGAATGGAGTGAAAGGGATCTGGCTGTCACAGCGTTGGCTGATCAAAGGCCTTCATGTCCCCTTCAAAGATCAACTTATTTTTCAGAAATCTAATTTCGCCACACAGATCAACGGTGTCACATTCAAGTCATGACTTACTGTATGCCAAAGTCGACTTTCACTTTCCTTTGATATATATCTGAGTAATACAAATTCCAACATGTTTGATCAAATCTTTATGTTCAAGTTTAAGGGGATTGCAATGGAAGGAAAAAAAAGAACAGGCGTGAAACTTATATCCCGTATTTGTTATTCATGCATAAGCTCCAGCTCCTCTTGCCTCATTCATATCATACTTCAAATGATTTGGCAATCAAGCCTCGGGGGGTGTACTGGAGAGGAGGGGAGCACAGACAGGAGAAATATTGCTCGGCGTTTCAGCTGTTCAGTAATTATTTCTCAGGCAGTGAGAGACGACGCCCAGAGGCTGATGAAAGACCAGTAGATCTTGGGGGTCCTCCGAGAGCCTCTGCGCTCCACGAGAAGTGCTCCATTAACTGAGGCACCATGGGAAATCTTGCGCTCTGAGCTGGACAGTAACCCACTGTGAATCGTCTCACCAACTTTCTGAAAAGTGGATTTCTATCAGCAATCTTTTAAGAGTTTTGTGTTGTATTGGTTGATGCTCATCTGTTGTCGAGAAATTCTCCATGTTCTCATTATCTGGCAACTTAAAGTTGTTTTTTTAGCGACTAGTGGCTCTCTAGGGACGGCAGTCAGTTGGTCCACCACTTTGATCCAGACTGAAATATCTCAACATTTATCAGATGGCTTTAGTGAAATTTCCCTGTAGAGTTTTTGACCAGTAGTAGTGCTGATGAGAAATGTTTTTATGAGTCCTCATCTTGGTTAGTTGCCATCTTGGTTTTTGGCAGCCGCCATCTTGGTTTTTGGAAGTAGCCATCTTGGTTTTTGGAAGTTGCCATCTTGGTTTTTGGCAGACGCCATCTTGATTTTAGGCAGTTTTCATCTAGGTTAGTTGTCTTCTTGGTTTTTGGCAGTCGCCATCTTGGTTTTAGGCAGTTTTCATCTTGATTAGTTGCCATCTTGGTTTTTGGCTGTCGCCATCTTGGTTTTTGGCAGTCGCCATCTTGGTTTTAGGCAGTTTTCATCTTGATTAGTTGCCGTCTTGGTTTTTGGCAGTCATTTTGTTTTTTTTCAACCAGAAGTGTCACGAGGGGGGTGAAGCTAAGTATAACCTAATGCTGAATAAGACATTTTAAGGCAACCACAATGTTACAATTAACTTTCATGAAGTGAAAACACACTATGAAAAGGGTTAAAGTTCTAAGATGAAAACACGGACAACTCCCAGACCGGACAACGCCGTGGTAGCGACCTGTCTATCACAACGTAGCCACACCCTAAAGCATACATGAAGCATTGGCTTTAGCTGTTGACTAGTTGCCTTCTGTCGGATTACAAATCTTTACGCATCCAGTTGGAGGGCCTTGACCAATCCTTTCATGAACGACATGCTTTTTTTAATTTCTGGATTAGTGCATGCATGATCAAACTTCACCAACAATCTAATGAGTGAATTATAACAGCCTCTCTTTTGTTGTTGTGGTTTAAAATTCCTGGATTTCATTTGTAACAGAAAATAAAACGATGCTGGGAAGATAAGGGATCCATGTAATTAGAAAGGGATCTAGAGCAGGGGGATATGTGAGAGTGGTGTACAGTATGAGGGATTAGTTTGGATTAAAAGCAATGGTATAAGGGCTCTGCTCTCTAACACTGTTCCCTCATTTGCCACAAAGGACTGAACACAACATGTTCCACAAAAATTACACTATTTTTATCCTTTGGCAACCTGGAGAAGGTTGCCTCTGCTTTTATCTTATCAAGCTACCGCAAATGTCTGCTTGACACTGCCAGCATGCATCAGCCAGGCCTTTAAATAGAGAGAGGAGATGCCAAGCCCATTTTTTGCAGGTTTAGTGTATTTGTGGTACACTGTGGTAGTTTGAGTATTTTTCTCATTTTTCTATACCCTCATGACTTGGCGACACTCCTGGCTGTAATGCTGAAAAATAATAAATACAACATCTTTAAATAAATGATGTAACATGATGTCAATGATGCTTATGCTTACTGATCTGTGAGGGAAAAGAGAGGTAATACAGTAAATTTGGTCAGAGCAGCTCAATAACTGGAACGAAATGAATTAATTTGAAATGGAATCGCCATGATCAGAGCAGGAGTGAAGTAAATCCATGTAAATCTTATGCATCAAGTTCAACTCTGGTGAACTTTGCCAAGTGATGTCAATTCGCACTGTTGACCAATAGCAAGCTATCTTGGCAGTGCTGACCTTTGAGGGACCAGAGAGGCGGAGAATCCAAAACAGAAAAAGCTATCATTGCGTGTTAGAGCTGTGTTGCACCATTCACTTTTATATAACCTGCTTATATAACCGGAGTATGAATTCACCATCACCATGAAAGTCACCATGTTGTTTTTTGGCAGTCGCCATCTTTGTTTTTGGCCATCGCCATCTTTGTTTTTGGCAGTCGCTATCTTTGTTTTTGGCCGTCGCCATCTTGGTTTTTGGCAGTCGACATCTTGGTTTTTGGTAGTCGCCATCTTTGTTTTTGGCCGTCGACATCTTGGTTTTTGGCAGTTGCTATCTTGGTTTTTGGCAGTTGCCATCTAGGTTTTTGGCAGTTGCTATCTTGGTTTTTGGCAGTCACCGTCTTGGTTTTTGGCAGCGCCATCTTAGTTTTCGGCAGTTGCTATCTTGGTTTTTGGCAGTCGCCATCTCAGTTTTTGGCCGTTGCCATCTCGGTTTTCGGCAGTTGCTAACTTGGTTTTTGGCAGTCACCATCTTGGTTTTTGGCCATCACCATCTTGGTTTTCGGCAGTCACCATCTTGGTTTTTGGCTGTCGCCACCTTGGTTTTTGGCAGTTGCTATCTTGGTTTTTGGCAGTCGCCATCTTGGTTTTTGGACGCCGCTATCTTGGTTTTTGGAAGTCACCATCTCGGTTTTTTAAACTGTGATTTTTTCGACTTCAGTTTTGTTTCCGTAGTAGAACTCAGAAATTATTTAACTTAAGAACTTCAAATTTGGTATGATGGTTGACATTGTGGTCTAGTTGTGCCTTTTGGGGGTTAGAAGTCCAGGGTGCCCTTTGCAAAAAGGCAAAACCTTTGGCCCTACTTTAGTAGGTGTCAAGCAGTGAGCGGGGGTATGTGAGCCATGCTCACTTTTGCCTTGTTCTAGTTTTTTATTAACTGTACTCATACATACCTGTAGATATATAGAATGGATAATCCTGTTGTAAGTAATACAACCAGACTCTATTAATATGTCCAGCACACTATTCCAAATCTAATTAAATTAATTATCGTTCTACTGTAGTTTGCCTCAACGGGTGTGTGTGTGTGTTTCATGGTGATTGTTCTAGCACATGTAATGGGATTGTCATAGCAGAATGTCAGATTTGAATACAAGCCTGCTGCATCTGAAATGGAGAGGTGGAATCAGCAGAAAACATGATAGCTTTGGGTGTGTTGTCACCCTCGCTTAACAATCACAGTGGCAGAGTACATATTGCTATAAATACGGCAGTAATCCCAAAGCGAATACGACCTTGTTTGACCTTTATTCCAAAGACGACAGAGGAGACGACATGCGACTTCAGCCGAGGGCTTTGTGCTGTCTGACGTGAACGCATCACTTCACGTTCAGATGTGTAATACTTAACTGAGGAGAGTGGTGGGGGTTTCTTCTGTGTGTGTCAGCTCAGTATTCCCCATGCAACCTCGCTGCCAGAACCAAGGTCCCCCCCGCCCCTAGCCTTGGACACACAGCACGCTACTGAAGGGGGAAAAAAACACACATTCTGTCCCTGACGTCCCGAGCTATGACTCATCTCTTTTACTTCATGATATCATACTCTGGAGTCATAGGTCACGGATTTTATTTAAATAATCTTCGGTTTATATTGTGGAGGATTTGTCACTAGCTGAACATGTGAAATAAGAGAACGAGTGAAAGGAGCTGAGCCTGACGCGAGTGCATTCTGGTTGGAGAAAATCAGATTAGGGTCTCATTGACGTGTCTGGCTGTTTGCAGCCCTGCTGGGAGCACATGACACTGCGGATAATCTGCTCAAATAGCTCACAATAATTAGAAATATTCCGACACGCACCACAAGCCCCACAGCCTTCATTTTCTTTAAGCATCCACGTCAACATGTGCCAGCATAGACGGAGCGCTTACACACGCACCCAGACTTCAGCCTGACAATTACACAATGTGCTTCAGTAGCATAAGGAGCTTTGCAGTGCATTTTTAAGCTGAGTCAGTGGTAATGTTTTTGTTCTTTATTTTGATTATGACTAGCTCGCACTGCTCGCCGTACATCTGTAATCCTCTGAGAAGTATCTTTTTTTTTTTCGGAATTCTTTGAACTCACTTCAAAATAAAAATGTAAGTTTTTTTTTTTTTTGCAATGCAGGTGATGCTGCCTCTTTTTTTTTTTTTTTTCCTGGTAGCATTACACAGAGCTTAAAACCTTCTGGCAGTCATAAAATTACGGCAAAAATACCACGCCCTCGCACTGTAATCCCTGGAGGTGAGGAGGGGTCATATTCATGTAGACTTTCACGTAAGGTACATATTAAGGACACTGGAGACGTGTAGCCTGATACTGCAGCAGAGGACAGAGTCATAAGGGTAAGAATCCGACTTTATCAGTCCCGATACCGACTGCGATACCTGGGCTTTGTATCGGCCGATACTGAGTACTGATCCGATACTGGTGTTTAATTAATAAGCTGGAAGTAACTGGGATCATTGTTTTATGTGTAAGGCAACATCAGGCTTGACTTAAAGGACCCATATCGTGCTCATTTTCAGGTTCATATTTGTATTTTTGTGTTTCTACTAGAACATGTTTACATACTGTAATGTTAAAAAAAAAAATTTCTTTTCCTCATACTGTCGGCCTGAATATGCCTGTATTTACCCTCTGTCTGAAACGCTCTGTTTTAGCGCATTTCCATGGAATTGCGTCGAAATTGCAACAGATTTGCGTTGCTAGGCAACAGCTTGGGTCCATGTTTACTTCCTGTCAGCTGATGACATTCACATACGCTGCAACCAGGAATAAAATGGGACACATTTAGAATGTTTTCGTTTAAATCTGTGTAAAGGGTCCAAATATTGTATATTCCTGACATCACAAATGGACAGAAATCCTGACAGCTTGTTTCAAATGCGGAGTTTCTGAATACGGGCTGTGTGTATTTCCCTGTGGATTGACAGTTTCAATACTTTCACAGTATTTATACAGGACTTAAGCCTGCTTTATAATAAAAAAAAACATGAAAATCTCACTTTTTTATAATATGGGACCTTTAAACATTTCTTTTTTAACTTTGTAAAAGAAAATGTAATAAAAAAATACATAAATATAAATTGAACAACTTTTGGGTTGCCAGGTTGTTGTCTTTATCTTCCTCCAGCACGATGCGTGCTTTGTGTTTATCTAGTGTTTGTCTAGTTTACTCTATCATCACTTTGTGTCATCACTGACAGCTGTGGTGTTGCACGACCGTGACTTTTCATACATTGCGTAGCTGTTGGTTTCATAAGGAGGATCATTACATTTAACTCTTGCTGTTGGCCTACTAGAAAGTGGTAAAACAATGACCCTTTGTTAATGACTCTATTAGCATTCATAAAGGTATAACTGATGGCTTATTGTAAAGGGATATACACCAGCCAGACAGGATTTTTATCTCTTCTCACAACCCAAAAAGTGTTCTTATTAACGGCTTATAGCTGATTTATAAAGCATTAGTAGATAGTAGAGATGTACAATCTGCTTTTTTTCAGATCTGATTCAGAATTTGGATATCTGTAGATACCGATGCCAATACCGGAGCTCTTTTTTGCATAAAATCAGTATAAAATAAATAAAATAATAAAAATAAGGATAATCAGTATTAATGAATATACGACAGGCTAGATTATTAATACCCGCTACAAGTGAATGGTGAAGTAATGGTTTATTGAGAGCCAGGTGGCAACCTCCGGTTCTGAAAAGTGAAGCCAATGCGGAAGTGCTTTAAACTTGCATTCTTTCTAACAACCAGCAGGGGGCGACTCCTCTGGTTGCAAAAAGAAGTCTGATTGTATAGAAGTCTATGAGAAAATGAGCCTACTTCTCACTTGATTTATTACCTCAGTAAACATTGTAAACATGAGTTTATGGTCTCAATCACTAGTTTCAAGTCTTCTTCAATACAGCATGATGTTCATTTAGTAAATTTTGGTCCCATTTAGAGTCAAATAGACCATAAAGCAGGGGATGCTTTAGGGCGTGGCTACGTTGTGATTGACAGGTCGCTACCACTGCGTTGTCCGGTCTGGGAGTTGTCCGTGTTTTCGTCTTAGAACTTTAACCCTTTCACAGTGTGCTTTCAGTTCATGAAAGTTAACTATAACATTTTGATCACCTAAAAATGTCTTGTTCAGCATTCGGTTGTACTTAGCTCCACCCTCTCGTGTCACTTTTGGTTGCAAAAAGCCAAGATGGCGACGGACAAAATCCGAAGTCAAAGCTTCAAAGCGGTAGTCCACAAAACAATGGGTGATGTCACAGTGACTATGTCTACTTCTGATATACAGTCTATGTTGAGAGCACGGTGAGTGACCCTCACCGTCCCTTTAATGCACGGTTCATACTACACAATATCAGCCTGATTATAGCCCAACACGGCCGTTGTAGGGTGTCGACTCGGATCGGGAACGACAAATGAGTGTCGTGTGCGAAAATCAATCGTTTTATCTCATGTAGTGTGTCATAGTACACGACAACCGCCACCGCGTCTGGGACGCCTCACAACTTCCCGACAGAAAGTCTAGCATGTTTAATTTTTTTTAATTTTTTGCTTTCCACAACGTGTTCCGTCATGGCCGTGAATTTGACCGGCTGAGTACAGACGCACATAGCTCTAAACAGAAGCACATGGCTGCTTATTATGCAGAATGATGTCATCGGACCTTCCCAGCGCAACTGCTGCCAGACCTCGCAGTAGGATATCCAATCTAGGTTGTGTCGGAGTAAAAAAACACCACTGCCGTTGCGTCTTTGCGCATGGAGAATCCCGTTGCGCGCCCGCTTTCGCTTCTCCCTTTGAATTATATTTGTATTGTTTTCCCCTGGAGCCTCGTGGGCCCCTTTACATGGTCGGGCCCGGGGGTTTGAGCCCCGGTAAGCCCGTATATTAAGACGCCGGTGCCGGGAGAGTGTGTATTGTCGGAACAGGGGGGCGACGTGTAGTCTGTCATGTGTCCCGGCCAAGTCACGACAAGAATTTATGACTCTCAATCGTCTAATCTGACATAGTGACCATCGTAACCATCAAAAATATTGTGTAGTCTGATCCTGGCATAAAAGGCGGCCATCCCAACACGGCCGGAGGGACATTCTCCACCATTATTACATATTAATATGGATCGGTACGTGGATTGGTGACGTCTGTCCAATATCTGATGTGTGAATAATGTCAGTATCGGAGCCCCATCTCCCATTTTTCCCAGCAGCTAGCGACCTGGAACGGTACCCACCTGTCACTCAAAGTGGCTACGCCCTTAACACTTTAAGCATTAACATAATATAAACGGATGAGTTATATAAAAATCCGCCCCCTGTACAGTTGTCATGAACAGAGATATTAACTATAGAGACCAAAACCAGTTTTTGGTACCAGGCTGTAAACATGTTTATTTCTGCTGTAAAGTTGGGCATTTTAACATGGGGGTCTACGGGGATTGACTCGCTTTTGGAGCCAGCCTCAAGTGGCCATTTGAGCATCTGCAGTTTTTTGCACATCTGCGTTGGCTTCATTTCTCAGCACCGGAGGCTGCCGCTCAGTAAACACGCAGGCGGATTATATTCTAAAAAAAAGTGGGATTTTTTGAGGGGGAAAGAAAGTGGAGCAAATTTTTTTGAGGAAATATCGGGATCTCAATTTCTGGTACTGTATTACACAGCACGCAACACGCTTGAACATGTTTGACTTCCTTAGGTATGTTTTTCTGGGAAAAGCAAGTTTGGCTAGAATTCCCGGGAAATCAATTCCCGGTATTCAACCCTAGAACCCTTCAAATCAAATAGACAAACATGCTTGTTGTGTACACAACCCTGAGTAAGCCCTGAGCCTGGTGTCAGTCAGGCAGCTAAGTATTAAAGTCACTCAGGATTGCACTCAGAAGTCAAATCTGCACATCTGCTGTCGTCTCTCCTCCGTTCGGCATCCGGCCCAGAATTGACTCTCCTCTTTAGAGCTGATTAGATTTTTTTTTTTTTTTCCCCTCTCCTCTCTCTCTCTATATGCACTCTACATCTATCTGTCCCCCTCAGCCTAGAGTGTATGTGCAGCTATTAGCTCTTTACCAAGCATCTTCCGCTTCATGTCTAATCCATACGCTGAGCTGGTAATACCAAGTAGAGGGAAAAAAAGGGTGTGTGTGCACTCAAGTATTCATGCATATTCCCAAATCCCATTCGCACCCGTCACCGAGCATGCGACCCCCTGTCTCTGCGTTGACCTTTTACGCGGCGAAACCAGACCCAAAAAAACGCATTAAAGAAGATCTATGGAGGCATTTGACTTCATTGTCAGTTTATCTCCGTGTGGCTGCTATCTGGACGCGACTCACAAGCATGCGTGGAGAGCTATTTGTATGATAATGTAAAACAGCCTCTGTGGACCGGCTGCTCTATGCGATGCCATGCAGGAGACAGCTGACATAAGCACTTATTGAATCTTGCCAACGATTCAGTGGAAATGTGAGTAATGCGGAGGGATGGAAAAGGGAGAGAATGGCTGGGGCTGGTGGTTCCGCCATGTAAATGTCAGCTTCACGGGGCCCCTGTCTGCTCGCTTTTCCACATTTAAAAGAGGGAAGACTACAATCGCGTACACGATGTGATGCTTGTTTCAGCTCCGAGAGTCGACTACGGTGACCAGATTAATGAGAAGTCTCCAGTCCACCCACTCCCACTCCCACGCAGTCTTTAGAAGAGGCTTCCAACACATATTGTGCATGATGTGACATGATATAACACTCTCCTACCTCAATTCGTATCTCTTTGTTGAGGTGCTTTTGAATAATGGGAATGTACATTAGTGTACTCGGGGCTCCGAAAAGCCTGTCTGGAGACATTACCGACAAAATGTTTCATCTAGAGATAAAACACGAACGCCTGGTGAGGGCCGGGCGAGCGTGTGCCATCGGTACCAAATATGAGGCATTAATTAGTTGTAAATCTGTTGCAGCAGGTGGGAGCAGAGTGCAGTAAAAAAGATATTCTGCTCAGAGGGTTTTATGTGCTGTAACAAGTCCATATTTAGGGGATTTTAAAGTACGGAATTAATCAAGAATATGATTATTCTGTTTAGTTTTTTTTTTTCCCGGGCTTTCAACTTCATCTTCACTGTCTTCATCAGCAGCTGGAGTTTGCTCAGTTGTCATCGTGATGTGATTTCTTATGACAGCTAAGCCATCTCGATGACAACTGAGGAGCCGGTTCTCATTCAACTTGGTGAGAAAATAAGGCAGCTTGGTCAGTGGCCCTACGCATCAAACTGTGATGCTCTTCATGGCCGTAGTTGTGGCGAGAGTAAAGGAGGAAGTGAGGTTACGTAGTATAAATAGCGATAAAATCCCCGTAGGCAGGAGGTCAGGGTGGATGGGCGGGTCAAAAAATGCCACACTTTTGCCTAGGTGTTCGTACCTCGTGTCAAACCAGAAGTCAATGTTGATTTATTTGTCACGTAACTTCCGCACTTGAGGTACGCCACTTCCGGAGTTATTTTATCCCAAACCACGATCTTTTCCTAAACCTAACCAAGTAGTTTTTGTCACGTAACTTCCGTACTTAAGTTATGCCACTTCGGATGCAATTTTAACCCAAACCACAATCTTTTCCTAAGTAGTTTTTGTCACGTAACTTCCGTACTTAAGTTACGTCACTTCCGGAGTTATTTAACCCAAACCACAATATTTTCTTAAACCTAACTAAGTAGTTTTTGTGACGTAACTTCTGTACTTAAGTTACGCCACTTCCGATGCAATTTTAACCCAAACCACAATCTTTTCCTAAGTAGTTTTTGTCACGTAACTTCCGTAATTAAGTTACGCCACTTCCGATGCAATTTTAACCCAAACCACAATCTTTTCCTAAACCTAACTAAGTCGTTTTTGTCACCTAACTTCCGTACTTAAGTTAAATGGTTAATAAATACTTTGTAAACCATAAATACTTTGTAAACCATCTTTAAACATTATCTGGCTGCCTATTATAAAGTTGCAACTGATGATTATAATACCTTGTTAAATGGTTAATGAATACTTTGTAAAGCATCTATAAACATTATTTAGACAGTTAATACTTTGTCGATGGTTAATAATTGGTTTCTGGTCCATCTATCTATGTAATGTTTATAGATGTTTTACAAAAAAATTCCTAAAAGTTTACAAATCATTTGGTAATCATGAACAAATACTTAATATAGTATATCAAATGTTGTGTGTTCAACAATTAAATACTTCACTAATGTAATCAGAATATAATTGTTATCATCGCCTATCAGCTATGATACAATACATAATTACTAAATAACGAATTATTTCATATTACACAAACCAGTGGTAAAATAACAGAAATGATTAATAAACATTATTATCCTTTCATTGTTTAACAGTAAAATAACTTAACTAAGTTTGATTAACTATCAATTTACCATTTATAAATGATGGTTATTATAAAGTGTTACCTCCTCATTTTTACTGTACAGGTCGATTTTCTTACTCCAATTTCCCTGATCGCCGTCCTCTTACTGACTGTCCAACTGAGAGGACATAAAAATGTTAATCCACTCATCTGAGCTGTCTGCGGTCATTGCCGCGCGCAGCCTCTTGTTGCCGTGGGAGGATGGAGAGGATACGACCTGCACACACTTCAATGCGAGTCTATGAAACCTTGTATAGACTAAATAGAATGTCCTTCAGGAAGACGAAAGCACAGTCCAAAGCCCTTATTGCAGCACACAGACATGACGCTATAGTGTTTATGGTAAGCTTCTGAATCCCTTTTAGTTCCAATGCCGCCGTGCTATAGCTACCACTGACCTCCGGCCTGTCTTTTTGGAGACGACCCCTTGCGGCGATCTAGAACAGATCACACTCTTATTAGCTGTGGGTCGTGCTTACCCACACTGCTGTAAGTGAGACTTGTCGTGTCACCAGTGGGAGAGAGGAGGTTTTTTAATACCAGCGAGCAGCCCGGGCTTTCAGCTCTAATACCCTCTGTCGCTTCATTAGCAGGGACAGCGTGTGCGAGTGTGGGAAAGAGAGCGAGTGGAAGAGCGCCGTCGACGCTGTCACTCGGCTGCCATTATGCTTAAAACAACCCACACAGTGGCAGGCCGAGTCAAAAGAAGAGCCATTATTAATATTTCCCCCCCTCTGAAATGAGCCGAAGAAGAAGAAGAAGCGGCAGCATATGGGCTCTCATTGTCTGCCGGTATTGAAGTCCTCTTTTTTGGGGACATGAAAGCAGCACAATGATTTCTATTACCGGACCTTATCAGGCGCTAAGCCAAGAGATTAGCGGTGGTAATTCTCTCTTTTTTTTTTGGTGTAAAGGTCTTTTTTAATTTTTTTATTTTTTTTAAATTCAGAGCTTGTGATAGAGAGAGAGAGAGAGAGGGAGGTAAAAGAGGGAAATGGATTTATTAGTCTGGAACGGGTCCTTCAGTCAATAGCCACATTTCGAAAAAAGGTCTTTAATATTCAGGGTATGTTGCCAAATGGAATTCAGTCAGCGACTTATCAGCATCCTTTCAGAGACAGTGGCTTTACCCAACTGATTGTTCACCGGGTGAGACTCTCTGGGGTTCAAGAGACGATCCAGTCACTATCGACTTGGGTTTCAATGGCTTTGGATTTTGTCGTCACCGGCAGCCACTTAGGGGACGGCATCACTCAGACTGAACAATGGACCGCTTTACAGCCAACATCGTGATTATGTCGCAGTGTTAGCTGGAGGCAAAGCAAACGGAAAGACTGGAGGCAAACACGAAGCATCTCAGAGTATAGTGGGCTAAAGTTACACATCTAAAATGTCATCTTGCTGCGTGGTTGGGCGCCAAAATCAATATGGCATACATTTGAGATCTAGCGAGCTGTCGATATCTATAATATTGCCGAAACCGTTTCAGAGATGGAGAGAAAATGTTGCCAATAGTTTAGCTTCTGCTAACCGCAGCCAATGGCTCACGGCTGTGGTTAGCAAAAGGCTAGCATCCAAAGATTTATACGCCCTCAATTTGTCTTTACAGCGCTCCCGCTGGCCGACAGCCACCCGCTGGTTGGACGGCTTGCTACTTAGCTAGCTTGTTAATTCCGCCATGCTTTCACGCAACACTGGTTACAGATAATGAGGCCAGCGGAGAGCACTGGGTCTAACAGTCCCTCTGCTTCACTCCTCGCCGCCAGGAGACTACTTCACCGTGAGGACAGCAGTTGTCAAGCCCCCCAAGGAAGAGCGCTGGGTTGTGAATCAAATTTTCATAGTGGCCAAACGGCGGTACTACAACTTCCGTGTCCGTCGACAGTCGAGCCATTTTGGCTTCATGCGTCACTGGAATAGGAATGAACAGGAGCCCGCCTCCAACGCTGTATCCAGTTCTCTTAATACATCCATGGCAGGCGTTAGCTAGCTAGCTTGTTTATTCTCCGGACAAGCCAGCTCGCTAGCTAACGAGCCAGTCGTCCTCTCCTCCCGAAGAAACATTAGTCTGCCAGCGGCGTAGGGGTTTACTAATCTGGTCCCGTTGGTTAATGTTAACTTTCTCAACAAACACTTGTGATCCCGGAGAGTGCGTGACTGAATATATTGAGAGAAACTAGTATTTTCTTCAGCCATTGTTAAAAACAAGCCAAAAAAACTTACTAGCCAACGTTAGCTAACATGTTCAGAGAATTATTCTGCCTCCACTTAACGCTCCGTCCACAAATTACGTCATCATGTTTATTAACAGAAAAGTGGTCTATGAAGCAAAGGCGTATTTAGAAACGCAAAGTCCCGTCCCTTCCGGTGCACTCCATTGGACATTACCTCGGAAAAAATGTTAACGGTAGTCAACGGCGAGAGACAAATCATTTTTTGATCCACACAGATGATGTTACAGTACAGAAAGTCTCAGTTTGTCGTTGGTTTGTCTTAGTATCATTTAGTTTTGTGTGTTAACGCTCAGTGAACTACAATTCTCGTCTCGCACAATTTATGTCACCAACACTAGCTAGCAAGATAACTTAGCTATGTTCCAAATGAAACGTTATCTAACCTGATGTGTTTTATCCAGGTGACTCCTGGTCTTTTTATCAGCCGGGAAGCGAAAGAACGAGTGAGACCCGTTGCTGGTGTGAGTTCATCCCAGTAGGAAACACACAGACATCGTAGCTTCAGAGAGAGAGACATCACTTACCACACTTTTGGGTGTGTCGTCTTTCTAATTGCTTATTTTTTCACAGTCTGATACTTCAACAGTTTTACAACAAACTTTCGACTTTCTTGACTTGCAAAATTTTTGTTTTAAATTGACAAACGTGTGCGATTCACGGCGCAAGTCAAACGGGATCAAAATGTCTCTCGCCTTTCACTACCCTTCATATCTTTTTTTACGAAGTAAGGTCCCATGGTGGTCCACAGGAAGGGGCGGGACTTTGCCTCTCTATATATACAGAAAGAATACAGATACAGGAGCGTAGAGCTTCTTTCCCCCCTGCTTATTAATTTGGCTTCTATTCCCGGCTTTTCTCATTGTACTTCCTTCAAGAGATGTTCCATTTTGACCCCCCTGAGGACCGGAGTGAGCGCCACTGCGTGTTTTAATCATGTTCCTCCTATCATCCGTACAGACTAGGAGTCCCAGTGGAGCTAGACCTGAGAGAGATTACCCCCGCTTGTCTCCCCCCACCCCCCCCAGGGATCTGAAGCTATACATATAAGCCCACATACATGCTTGGACATGCTTGCCACGTAGTCAAGCGGACCACAATAAAATGTAATGACACGGCCCGCCGAGGAGGCCCGAGCTTCCCCGCTGCGATTGAAATGGAGACACAAAGCTGTGGGAAATTGGAAGGAAAAACCAGCGCTCAATCTCATTCTGCTGCCGCTATGCAGCAAGGGTTTGTTTCACTCAGCTCTGCTGTGTAAACCGCCAACCCTTGTGGTGCGTTAAGCCAATATCACAAACTCCTGTTTTTTTTTTAAGAGGAACCATTAAACATTTAGTCCATTATGTTCGCTTTCCCCCCGCAAGACGTCCACCTGTTTTTTAATACAGACGGCTTCACAGCGTAGCTATCTGCAAAAAAGCAGATTATCCCCAGGACAGATTGGCAGAGAGGCGGATCTTTTTTTACCTTTAGGTAATTATTACTGTGGTTGTTTTTCTTGCTCGTACCTGTCTTTAGTCTCCACGGGGGCTGAGTTAGTGACGCGAAGCTCCCGAGGATAAAAGCACATTTTGCGGCGAGTCGCAAGGTGTCTATCAGTCGGGGGGGTTGGGTTTCCAAGTGGAGTCTAGGGTCTCTGCCCTCAAAGATCTGCCAGTAATTAACACAGCCAATGACTGACATCCTCTATGTCTGTCTCCGAGGGATAAGACTCTTTAGCTGCATCACAACTCCGATAAGGACAAGTTGTTCATGTAGTGTGAGAAGCCCGACTGCTGTGGTTCAGCGCACTGATATTTTGTCACCCGCAGTCGGTTTTATTATTCATTATTGAGCTGCTTCTATCAAAATGGGGCGCACGTTTTTAGAAAAAAATTGGCAAAAGAATAACACACATCAGTGTTTTTTTGTTTTTCCTCCGTCGACTGTTATGTGAATATTCGGCAGCACTTTATAATAACCATTATTTATAAATGGTAAATTGATAGTTAATTAAAATGAGTTATTTTACTGTTAACAAACAATAAAAAGA
This sequence comes from Hozukius guyotensis, assembly GCA_916700995.1. Classification (NCBI taxonomy): domain Eukaryota; kingdom Metazoa; phylum Chordata; class Actinopteri; order Perciformes; family Sebastidae; genus Hozukius; species Hozukius guyotensis. The sequence goes on along the minus strand of CAKALU010061713.1, from coordinate 42,251 downwards.
TAATTAATAGTATTAACTAATTATTATTAATTCTATAATTTGTTATTTTATCATTATTTTGTGTAATATGAAATAATTTGTTTAGAAATTCTATATTGTATCATAGCTGATAAGGGACGGTAACAACTACATCCTGATTACATTAGTACACTAATAAGGCTTAATTGTTGCACACATAACATTTTATACAATATATCATTTGTTAGTGATAACCAAATGATTTCTAAACATTTAAGAAATCGTTTGTAAAACATCTATAAACTTTACATAGTTAGATAGACCAGAAACCAATTATTAACAAAGTATTAACTATCTAAACATTGTTTGTAGGTACTTTACAAAGTAGTTAACCATTTAACAAAGTGTTAACTATCTATCTAAATATTGTTTATAGATGCTTTACAAAGTATTTATTAACTATTTAACAAGGTATTATAATCATCAGTTGCAACTCTATAATAGCCATCCAAATAATGTTTATAGACGGTTTACAAACCAATTATTAACCCTAAAAGTGTTGTCTATCTATGTAATGTTTATAGATGTTTTATAAATAATTTCTTAAAGGTTTACAAGTCATTCCATAATCATTAACAAATACTTATATATATATATATATATATATAGTATAGTATATAAAATGTTATAATGTGTGCAACAGTAAACTGTTAAAATAATATCAATTATAGCATTGCTAATCATTATTATTTAATTTTTTGTTAACAGTAAAATATCTATTAACTATGTTTAAGTAACTACCAATTTACTATTTATAAATGATGTTTTTTTTTGTAAAGTCTTACTGAATATTCAGAAGAGGACACAGTGTATGTTTACTCTGCTGTAAAATCTAGGTACACTGTGGCACTTTGGTGCAGTTTCCCATCTGTTCCGTCACTTATTTTACTTTGACAAGTTAAATTGGTTTCCTGTGTTCACACACACACAGTCTTATACACTCTCCAGCCATCCATCCATTTTATACAGCTAAGCGTGCACCGAAAAGATTGTTACAACGTCCAGGTTCAACTTTTTTTGCTGTACCATCCTGCATTGGCATCCCTCCTGCTGCACCACCAGTCTTTTTTTTCACATGGAGAAGATGAAATACGATCCAGGAAGTCCAGTTTCATGAGTTTGGGCCCGGTCACACCAGCATTTATGACGGTTAAATTTCAAACCGAAATCAATTCATTTGAATGGAATTGCCTCGGTCAGTGGATACACTACAAAGTGAATCTGCGTGGAGCTTTCACGTAGAGTTCAACTTCGTTGACTCGTAAATTTGCACCACTGAGCTATTGCAAACTGGTTTGACAGTATTCCCCCATTGAGGGAACAGAGACCGGGAGTCCTAGATGGAGGAATATTAGCTGTGTCACACCATCAAATTGTTTGTGAGACGGGAGTCAATTGCTGAAATTTGTCTCCGGAATAAAGTTTGTTCACTTTTTTGGCATTGCTGCCTTGTTACCTCAGTTGCTTCCCCATCAGCAAGATTAAAAACTAGTATGGTGAACTATTGTAGTTAGGTAGCGGTAACATGTTACTGGCTAGCCAGCATGTAATCTCTATAAACAGATTCTGCATTCGCATTTAGAATCTGTAGGCAACAGGACAAGATTTTGGCATTGGAAGCGTTCCGGTTCCCGTTTGTAGTCCGAGTAGTAACTGACCAATCACCAATTATAGCAGGCTTTGTTTGTTTGGTTGATTTCTGGTAAACGGTCTGTGTGCAGAGCAAAAGAGGCGGGACGCATTGGCCGAAATGCAATCTGGGAACCCACCGTGTATCGTCTGACGGTGATTTCGCTTTTTATTGGTTTAAAAGAAGCTTGTAAACTGGCTACTTGTGAAACAATCTGGTCGTACACGTCGTCTCTCAACTCCAATGTCACGTCTCAAGTTGCTAATAGGACTGTAATCAATGAGCAGCGAACAGAAAATGAAGTCTTGGCCCAGATATCCGCTGGCTACACCAAAACCCCCAAAATAAAGCCCCTTGCCCTAAGAGGCTTATCCGTCGTCAGACCTGAAGCCGATGGGTTCCAAAATTGGCCAGCATGTTACCGGTTGGCTCACCAGCCACAATGCGCTTGCCAGTTAGTCCTGCAAGTGGTCACATTAAGTTTAGTGCACAGCCTATTTTGCAATAAGGGATGTGCAAATTAATTTTGCCGTGCACTTACTGGTCTGATCTGTTCTGAAGGTTGTTCCAGAAGCCGAAAATCCTGCGGAGCAGTTTATACTACTAATAAAACTGGATTTGACAACTGTGGAAATTGTTCATGGTCAACTTAGCTTGCCATAACAAGCACAAGTGAAACAGTGGAAGTACATTCAACCTGAAATGGAATTTGATCAGTCAATGCAGTGCTTTGTGTTGGGGCATCTGCTGTGGCAAAGCAGAGACCTCTGCATGAAATTAATTGGAAGGTTGAATTTTTTGTATTTGTTTTTGAAGTATTGCTAATGTTGGCCTGATCACAGCCTTTATAGGCACCGGTATGCTTCAAACAAAGTGCTTTTTTAACAGGGTCCAAAGTCCACTTTCTGATGGTAAAATCAGGAAGGGTTTGTGCAGCGATGCAGCGATTGGTAAGGTGTGTGGGGAGGCATGAAAGTAGGCAGGGTTTGAACTCTGAGGATATCTCTTTTTTTATTCTTCACACAACTACTCCTGTCATGCATAAGATAGTGTTCTTCTTGGACGCGTCGTCACTTCTAAACCAGGTTCGTTTGAAGCATATTGAACCCTTAACACGCATCGCCAAACACATTTACACCCACGTGCAATTTCCACCTTTTGCACCTAACATGCATGTCTTAGGACTGTGGGAGGAGACTGGAGCGCCCAAAGGAAACCCACATAGACATTGTGAGAACATGAAACCTTTTGAAAGGCCCCAGCCACAGAGCAGTTTATGATATTGTAAAACTGTTTTTGTGCAGTGATGCAACGATTGGAAAGGTGTGAAGGTATGAAAGTAGGCAGGGTTTGAACTCTCTGGAGATCTCTTTTTATGACTCCACGCCGACGACATTATGTTCTTTGCGTTGTCCGTACGCCATTCTCGTGAACATGATATCTCAGGAACACCTGGAGGGAATTTCTTCAAATTTGGCACAAACATCCACTTGGACTCAAGGATGGATGAACTGAATAGAATTTGGTCATCAAAGGTCACTGTGACCTCATAAAACACATTTTCGGCCATAACTCAAGAATTCTAATTATTGCCAATTAAGACAATTTAACACAAATGTCTAACAAGACAAAATGATGAAGTGATGACAGTTTGGCTTGTTGGTGGAGGAATACAACCAAGAGGCGGTAATTCCAGTTTTATTCTTCATACAACTACTACTGTCACGCACAGCGTTCTTGGACGCATCGTCACTTCTAAACCAAGTTCATTTGAAGCATATTGACACACATCGCCAAAGAACATTTGGACCAATGGGCTGTTTTCCACCCTTTCACCTAAAATGCATGTCTTAGGACTGTGGGAGGAGACCGGAGCACCCAAAGGAAACCCACATTGACATTGTGAGACATGAAACCTTTTGAAAGGCCCCAGCCAGAGGCATCAAACCAAAGCCCCCAGGAAGAGCGCCGGGCTTTGAAGCTAATTTTTGTAGTGGACAAACGGCGGTACTACAATTTACTGTTTCCGTCACGTGATGCCATTGGACCCAAAAATACTTTTTCTCATAGACTTACATTGGGAAAGAGTCGTCCGTAAATCTGCGGATCGTTTTTATTGAGGTAAATCAACTTCCCAGTACGAACACTCTAATAGCCCTTATTTAAATCATTAGGTCCTATAAGTTGTAAAATGCACTAATAGCCACATAGCTAGCCATAGTTATTTTCCCTTCCATGTGAATGACACCCAGACCGAGGGCTGGGAGGCGGAGTTAAAGAAAACGCTACTGCGCCTGCTCTATGGGCCCAATGGATGCGGAAGATCGCCGGATGATACGGGTACTTTATCACTCGGCAGTCGAGCCATTTTGGCTTCATGCGTCACTGAGCAACTCATAGGTATGAACGGGAGCCAGCCTCCAACGCTGTATCCAGTTCTCTTATTAAATCCATGATCAAACCCAGGACCTTCTTCTAACCACGGAGACATTTTGGCACCCTCTCTGCCCTTAGAGGACACCTCCCTTTCACTCATTGGGAAATGTGTTGAGACACCTTCATGTGTTTTACCACCTTCTCCCTAAACCTCCAGGCAACACCTCCTATCCAGTCCCGATACCCCGTGATGTCAGAAGAAAAAATCCCCTCCTTTAGTGCTCCACATCCTCTTCCTCCATCACTCCCCCATCCAGATCCACCCCACCCCACCTCGAGGGACGTCGTATTTGTTAAAACGCCCCTGAGAGCGAAGGCCTCTGCCGGCCGCCAGCTTGTATATCCCACACCATTAACAACATGACAGGTGGAGTTAGCTTGACTGGCATGTTTATTGTTCTGTTGACTGGGCAGTGCTAATGAGGCCTTCACACTGCGCCGGGCCAGCAGGATTACCCCAGCATCGGAAGGACAAGCACAAACAAGGCCCACTGTCATTGACCATTTCCCAGAGAGCGCACACTCAACACAGCCGCTTCACACATGAACACACACATTGGACTCGTTCTGTCTTCAGGCGTTCCCACTACACTCTTGCTCCTGAGCTCAGAAGCTGCAAATGCAATTTCTTGGCCGTAACAAATCCAAAGTGGCTTTTATATCAGAGGTCAAGCAGCGCTGCTTTGCACTGTAGCTTAGAAAATGAAGAAAATTACGCAGATAATTGATGTTTTAATAATTTATTAACTTGGAAAGGCGTGACCACACAGCCGCATTGGAAACGCACCGACTCTCTACAGCAGGTCAAAAATGAGTAGGAAAATGTACAATGTACATTCGAGTTTCAGTGAAATGGCAGTTGGAGTGTCTTTAGCATCTGTGATGTGAGGTAGTTCCAGGTGAATCGAGATATGCATTTCAGGCATAATGTTGCTCAAACGTGGAAAGGCGGGGAAAAATTTGGACTGCCTGAGGGCCCTGCTAAAAGGGCCCCAAACAGCTATTGAATCATGTTACTATTCTAACTCATTGTACCCCGAAATAACTTACAACGGGCCTCCAAAGCACTTCAAAAATATGCAACTCAACTGTATACTACTTACTGTTTACTTCTACTTCAGAGGAAAACATTGTAGTACTACATTTACCTGACTGAGAAATGTTACTGGTTACGTTGCAGATTCAGATTTGACTCACAAAATATAACAATTAAATTATTCAGATTCATTATTATTCATAAAACTTTCATATTAGAATTGAAGGCTTCACCTTGAACAGACATTTAGGTAAATTTAAATACATTGTGCTGATAATACCTCTCTTTCACTCATCACTTGAAGTAAACATTTGAATGCAGGACTTTTACTCTGCGGTAATTAATAGTTTTACTAATAATAGCATATAGTTTTACTTTAGTAAAAAAAGATTTGAGTAGTGTTCTTCTTCTACCACTGCCAATACCAACATTCCCAGTTAGAAAAAGGGTAAAATGTAAAGTTAGATGGCGTTTGCCCCTTGGGGCCCCCGAATCACTAAATCCGCCCCTGAAAAACACACCCAGGTTGTGGATACTCGCGGTCAGAAACATCGGTGAAATACACTTAATGGAGGTAATTTCCAAAATAGGAGTATTAGTTGCTTGCTTAAAAGCACCCTGGTTATCACGTAACGTTAGAGCTTGGTTGTAATTAGTGGAGGTATTTTGCTGGCGGTGCCGTTATTGTGTTATAAGTTAGTGTCAAGTCTTACATCGGCGAAAAACACTTAACGGAGGTAATTTCCAAAATAGGAGTATTAGTCTTAGGCTTCAAAGCACTCCGGTTATCACGTAACGTTAGAGCCCCTGCTGCTGCACAGAGTACTGTGTGCTTGTTTACTCAAAGTTTGTTAATATTGAACGCGTCGCGTTTCCAAATTGCACGAAATTCAACACTGCATGTCCTCGGGTCCCCAGAAATACACCCGCCAATTGTGAAGTGGAACGGTTGAACGGTTCTCCAGATATGCAAAGGACACACAGACAGGCAGATTCCTTGCTTTATAGTTTGATTTACACTTCCATTTCTACCTGCCTCCCTCCCTTCCCTCCCTCTGTCTCACACACAGATGCACAGATGCATTCACTCAACACCACTCAATACACGTGCGTCTTGAAAGACATTCAAGTACCCGCGGCACCCTGCCCTGTAATAGCAACCTGCTGATTTACGGTTCGTCCTGCCATCCGTCAGCAGCGCCAGTGTTAGCCCCATTAGCGCTAATGCCACAGCTGATAAAAAAGGGGCTATTGATGAACTACGGTAATGAGACCTACTGTGGACCAGGTGATAAAAGTCTCTGCCACGACCTGATAGTGCCTCACCTGCAGCACCGACTGTTTGTGTTTTCAGATCCTCATTAGAAGCAAAATGTGCTTTTTCAAGAGATTAATAAGATCATACAAAGAGCGGTCAGGAAAATGTCAGGGTGAAGAGTAGTATTGCATACATTTAACACTTTGAAAATGTAGATACTCAAATGAAATAGTGGAAAGTAGACCTCGTGCACCAGGTAGCATACTGTGTAGGGAGTAATTTCAGACACAGCCAAATCTATCCCACTCTTTCAGCTGGAGCTGTCCAGGGTCCTGATCTCTCTGCAGCGTGTGCTAGTCTCTAGAAACAGCTCTGATTTCAGCACTAGGATGTGGAGTTTCCAGTCACTTAAACAGACATTGCTTGTGCCTGCAAGCTTGTCTAATGAATAGAATCATTATTTCTGAACTTCATATAAGAAATACAGTTGCTTTGCATTGAACTGCTCACTGTCTGCCTTCTGTTCTGTCAGCCTCTCGCTCTCCATGGTGGCCCCTCGGAGCTCAACACACTGCAAATAAAAAAAAACACATGCATATAGACTAGGGCTGCTGATCGATTAGAAAATTTCATCGCGATTAATCACATGATTGTCCATAGTTAATCACGGTTAATTGTAAATTAATCGCACATTTTTTTATCTGTTCAAAATGGGGGAGAAATTTAGAGATTTTGTCAAGTATTTAATACTCTTATCAACATGGGAGTGGACAAATATGCTTGCTTTGTGCAAATGTGTGTATATATTTATTATTGGAAATCAGTTAACAACACAAAACAATGACAAATATTGTCCAGAAACCCTCACAGGTACTGCATTTACTGTATAGAAGTCTATGAGAAAATGAGGCTACTTCTCACTTGATTTGTTACCTCAGTAAACATTGTAAACATATAGACCATAAAGCAGGGGATGCTTTAGGGCGTGGCTACCTTGTGATTGACAGGTCGCTGCCACGGCGTTGTCTGGTCTGGGAGTTGTCCGTGTTTTTGTCTTACAACTTTAACCCTTTCACAGTGTGTTTTCAGTTTATGAAAGTTAATTATAACCTTTATTGGTCGCCTAGAAATGTCTTGTTCAGTGTTTGGTTGCACTTAGCTCCACCCACTAAGTATTTATTATGTACGCTAGCTACGTAGGCCACCTAATTTGAAGTGAGGTGTGACTTGAAATAAGTATTGTTGACTTTTGGTTTCAGTGTTTGGTTGTAGTTAGCACCACCCTCTCGTGTCACTTCTGGTTCCAAAAAACCAAGCTGGCGACGGGCAAAAACCAAGGTAGTGACGGCCAAAGTGCTGAACTTGAGGCTTCAAAACCGTAGTCCACAAACCAATGGGTGACGTCACGGTGACTACATCCACTTCTTAATTGCAGTAAAATATATATTTATTACGTAGTCTAGCTACGTAGGCCACGTAGTTTGACGTGACGTAAGTTAAGTACTTTATGTGACGTAAAATAAGTCAACGCTGACTTTTGGTTTCAGCGTTCGGTTGCACTTAGCTCCACCCTCTAAGTATTTATTACGTAGGCTAGCTACGTAGGCCACCTAATTTTAAGTGACATAAGTGAAGTACTTTATGTGACGTAACATAAGTCAATGTTGACTTTTGGTTTCAGTGTTCGGTTGCACTTAGCTCCACCCTCTCTTGTCACTTCTGGTTCCAACAAACCAAGATGGCGACCGGCAAAAACCAAGATGGCGATGGCCAAAAACTATGGTAGTGACGGCCAAAGTGCCGAACTCGAGGCTTCGAACTGAAGTCCACAAACCAATGGGTGACGTCACGGTGACTACATCCACTTCTTCTTTGCAGTAAAGTAAATATTTATTACTTAGGCTAGCTACGTAGTCCACGTAATTTGAAGTGACGTAAGTTAAGTACTTTATGTGACTTAAAATAAGTCATCGTTGACTTTTAATTTCAGCGTTTGGTAGCTGCACCCTCTCGTGTCAATTGTGGTTGCAAAAAACCAAGATGGCGACGGCCAAAAACCAAGATGGCGACTGCCAAAAACCAAGATGGAAACGGCCAAACTCTATTGTTCCCTTGTTTAGTAGCTCTATTTATCTTACGCAAGTACAGGGTAGGTAGGGACAGCTCTGGGTGTTAAACAGTGAGTTACCTTTCTGTTGTTTGCCTCTTTATTATGCCCGAGTTATGTTTATCTGGCTGCCATTAAATCTCTGCCTCCGTCCCTGAATATGCCACTGCACTGGTGTCCTGTTCAAGCAGCCACGGTTACAAAAAAATACCCCTTCTAATCACCAAGCCAGAAACTGCATCTAATTCTCTCAATTTTACAGTCTCCAAGTTCCCTCTGCCTCAAAAAAAACAATGACAACGTTTTCCTTAAATGTACTGCACCTGGTCCCTGTCCAGAGCCTTATATACAAAACATATCTCCTTCTGTTCGCAACCAAAATGTCTGCTAAAACAGACCCCACTGGTGAGTACACAAGATGGAACCCGCAGCGCTGGAGCAGTGTTTCAAATTGAGAGCTAGCAGAATATGACAGCTCCTTTAATGCTGCTTTTAGACATTCATTATCATTAAGATGTTGGTTTCCATACCTGCTTAAGTAAGCATTTATCCCCAAGCTGTTAGGTTTCCTCCAGTGCTCTCTCTCTCTCTCTCTCTCTCTTTTTCCCTCTCCCATTGCAGGCAAATTTGCAACCCAGCTTCGCGTCAGCAGTTACAAAAGGAAGGCACTTTTTTATACTTTTCTTGATGCTCGTCCAAGAAATTGATGTACAGAATGCATCTGGGTATTTGGGAGAGAGAGAGTGAAAGAGAGAGAGGCTGTGTGTCTTTGTGTGTGTGTGTGTGTGTGTGTGTGCACTTTGCTTTTCTCCAATTCCCTCCTGTTTCCCAAAGACTATTACTCTAACTTTTCATCCATAGCCAGTTGACAGAATAAAGACATTTCATTAAGGCTATCTGTGCGCCGAGGCCTGTTTAATGTAATGCATACCTCTTGCAGCCGGCCACACCGGTCTTCCTGTGTGCATGCATATGTTTTTCTTAGATAGTCATTTGGGAATAGTTGCCTTTTACTTTTTGTAGTTGTAGCACAGTGTCTGGTTATAGATACACTTTCCTGGCTTGGGTGCAGCCTCAACCCCCTTCGGGCGCGTCTGCGTACGTCCATATAATGCACTTCTCCGAGCCGCTCTCCATTAATGAGAAACTGTGTCCCTCCAGGCTTCGGATGTATAACTACATGACTATCTGTGAGATACTCGGCCGTGGAAGTAATTAATGTAGGGTTTAATTGTCCGGCGAGCGTCTCCTCAGACCTTGGATCCCACCTTCACCGCAACCCTGAACTCTAATAAGCCCACAGGGACGACCCAGCGCGCACCTCAGACCCGGCCGAGGCAGCCGCATAATTAGTCTGCAAACACGGCCTCACACACCCACGCAAGACCGAGGACTGAGCTAATATCTGCAGGAAGGCAAGATATTTATGTGGAAAACACCTATTCTGTCAAACTAAATAATGTCAAGGCTGTAATGGGCAACAGTGTCACATTCCTCCTCATGGACATAGATTCCACTATTTTTCTCCTAAATCTCAGCAAGTGGGTGATTGATTGATGATTTCCTTCTGAAACCCCGAAACCCTCCAGCAGGTTTGAAAGGTTTTCTTTTAAAAAAAATTGCCCAAAAATGTACCATTTATTAAGGATGCACCGATCCGACTTTTTCAGTCCCGCTACCGATAGCGATACGTGGGCTTTGGGTATCGGCTGATACCGAGTACCGATCAGATACCAGTAATAAGCTGTATTCTTCACTGTGTGGAAATGACTGTGATCATTCTTTAATGGCTTGACTTAAACATTGCTTTATTAATTTTGTAAAGCTAAATGTGACCAATAAATACATAGATATACATTTATTTAATTATTCTTTATTATTAAAATAATAAATTGTACACCAGCAACTGACATTGGTCAAAACTTGGTCAAAACTTAAACAGGAATTAAAATTACAGTATATAATGTATAAAGTATATAAACATAAACTAAATAGAATAGATCGGCCCTGTTGTCCCCGATATTCGATCCAGCTATTTGATTCGGCCTGATATCCTATCCAGTATCAGTGCATCAATACCATTTATCATAGCCAGAAAACTGTGAAAACAGAACTTATCGTCGGATTTTCAAATTTCCGACGGCCCTTGAACGAATCATGTGAGACGAACGCTTCCATCAGAAAAAAAAACAATCGAATCTAAGCTTAAAATCGTTAGATTTCATCAAAATCATTCTATTCGACATGTCTAATTTAAAATTTCGCCAAAAATAAATCATTCGAACTAACCACATCCTGGAAAATAAATAAAATTCTGCGCTCCTCAGCGCAACCGGGAAGCCATGAATGACTCCGCTGACACCAACAGTCGCATGACAAAAATTCAGCGAAACTTCAACTGAAATGCAGGCTGTTTAAACCGGAGCACAGAGAGGAGGAAGAGAGGTTAGTAAGTAGAGCTTGTAAAAAAGGTAGATGGTTCAATATGTATAGCACGTGGAACCTCAATTTTTTCTAATACTGGTAATGCTTGTGGGCACTTGGAAAATATTATATTTATATATAGATCGGGGGATAGAGCCGGGGCTAGAGCCGGCCTGTGTTTACCTCTACAGTATACATTATGTGGAGTTAAGGAACAAAGACACTGTTATGGACCTATAACTGTGCTCTCCTGTGCATTTACTACAGTACTTACTGTTTTAGAGAGATGACAAGTAGATGCAGTATGCTGCAAGAAGCTGGAAATGGTGATCATTGTTTTAAGTCGTCTGCTCAACTGCTGCGAATGCTGTTCACTCTTCGCCTTATTTTGTTAAAACAAGCCCAAAACCATACTTCACCATGTGCGATCCTAATTGCCGATGGGGGCCTTTTGATAAGGAAGTTGTGATGAGGACCGGCCATGAAACAGAAGCCTCCCACCCTCAGTTGCCCTTTTCACTCGCACATTACACGTCATCCACTCTGTCCGACATCCGCGAAAGGCCACGCCATATATCCTTGTCCACTTTTACAGCTCGCCAATAAGAAATGAAAGTGGCTTCCAACGCTCGCGAGCCGCCTAAGTGAAATTTAGGAGGTACCAGAGCTATAGGAGGGTGTCTTGTGGAATATTGACGGAGGTGCTTGTGCCTCTGTCAGCAGTGAGTGATGTCCCTTGCCGCTGTAGTTGCATTCAGGAATCTATCAATGGCTAATAATTATGTGTGCGTTTACGACAAGGGGCCCGGGTTTAATGGATCGATTCGCTCACAGTACAATTCCCATCCTGCACATGGATTTCCTGTCATTTTCATGAAGACTTTTGCATCAGAAGAGCTCTCTCTCTCTCTCTCTCTCCCCCAGAACCTCCCTCCCAGATGAAACATGTTACTTCCTTACTCAATGCTACCTTTAACAAATGATGATTTAACCCATCTGTAATGTGATTTTCTTTCCGTCTTGCTGTTGTGTACAGATAGTGACGGAGTACATTTTTTAGCAACGGCAGGAATTGAACTGAACAGCACTTGCTGGGTGGCTTTATCATGATGTGCTAACACAGGAGCTTATGAATGGCTGGTTCTCATTGGTCTATGTTGTCAGAAGTGAGGATTTTATGTCCCATGGTACAATATGGTTTATGGATCATTACCAATGCAATTTATAGCCAATCAAAATTGCACATGATTCAAGATTCACAGGTTTTTATTTTTCACATGCAATATGTGCAATGAAATGCAAGGAGGAGTCTTCTTGAGGCTGTGCTAAAAGGCTAGTGTGCAATAAAGAATAATTATTAGAAAAATATGAATTAGAAAAAGGAATATAAAGACTAAAGAAAAATGAGCAAATCTGTATCTAATTCTAAAACAAGGAATCTCTGCATGCGTGTGTCCTTCGTATATCTCAAGAACCGTTCATCCAGTCGGCTTCACACTTGGTGTGTGTATTGCTGGGGACCCATGGACGTGCAGTATCGAAGTTGGGGAACTTCGACATGTTCAATATTAAAAAAACAAAAACTTTGAATAAACAAGGGAGCAGCCCTCAGCGCAGCAGTGGGGTTGAGTTTCAGGGCTCTGTGGACTGAGTCGTGCATGTCGTCCACAGCAGGCCTGTACAGACCGTCGCTCATTAACTGCACTTCACCTTTGCTGCTTGATGCTGGATATAGTAACGTTACAACCAAACTCTCTTTCGCTTCCCTGGAGTCAACGAGCGGCTAACGGTTCTCAACAATGCTGCCAACAGCAATACCGGGAGCCAAGCAATCGACCCGTTCTGAACGGGTACGCCTTTTCGAAAGGCCATGCGCTCTGAACAAGCATGCCTCTTGACGACGCTACAAGCAGCAATCGCCCGCTACGAACAGGCACATGCTCCGAACTGCCACGCCCCGGACGGGCACATGCTCCATACTGCCACGCCCCCTACGGGCACATGCTCCGTATCGCCACGCCCGGATGGGCACATGCTCCCAACTGCCACGCCCCCTACGGGCACATGCTCCCAACTGCCACGATCCCTATGGGCACATGCTCCCAACTGCCACGCTCCCTACGGGCACATGCTCCCAACTGCCACGCTCCCTACGGGCACATGCTCCCAACTGCCACGCCCCGAACGGGCACATGCTCCCAACTGCCACGCCCCGAGCGGGCACATGCTCCCAACTGCCACGCCCCCTACGGGCACATGCTCTGAACTGCCACGCCAGAACTGGCACATTCTCCCAACTGCCACGCCCCAAACGGGCACATGCTGCTTACTTCCACGCCCGAACGGTCACTGCAGTTGTATGTGATAAGATAATTTAAATGACTAAAGTGTATATTGGCCAGGTGTTTAGGTGGACTGTGCATTTTTTCCAGTATATCAAAATGTAAATTATACATACATAGTGTTGTAAAGTAATTTATGATACATTTTAGAAAACAAATAAATAAATAATAATGTTGAGATTCAGTCCAGTATCTCTCAGGATTGTGTTCGGATTGAATGCACCTCAGCACCTCGTGATTTAGGGCAAAAGCAGGAAGTTGTTTGTCGATTCCAAACCATTCAGTGAGCCCTGTGACTTGTATGGAAGCATTTTGTGATAAGCCTTTTCTCTGCTGAATGAAGGGACAGTTCCTGTTACGTCTCCTGTAGCAAACCCATGAGCTCCCCTTAAGAAATTTGGCCTTTTCACGCCCATGAAGTAGCTTTAGCTGCCACTGATACGTTACACAGAGCTCGACAGAACCGCCAGAGACTCCTCCCGCATCTCGGTCAAACATTACACTTCAGTGCTCGGAGCTCGGGAGGCCAGTCTGCCAAAGTTCATCAGGCTCATGTACAAGTGGCAGAAATGGAGAACGATTCAAGTGAGCGGCCGGCGGCGACCACACATCTAGTCCCATGCCGCTGCCACCACTGCTGCTGCTGCTACTGGACTGGCAGACAAAGCTGCCGCCACACTCTGCTGACATGAATAAAATCAGCAACTCGCCTCCTGGTGTGTAAGGACTCTGAAAGTCAGCAGAATGTACAGCATTGTACTTGAGGTCAAGTTTAAAGGCATATCTCAGAAAGCTGTATTTACTATTTTTCTGGTGTTGTCGACATATAGATTTTTTTTTTTTACTTGTGATATAGCCAAAGTATTGACAGCTCACAGAAAGAACTCCCACCTATAGCAGCATTACCAAGAAAAGCTTTTTATTGCAGTGTGACTCAGTGCCGTGTGACTAAGGTCCCTACAGTATGCCATAGCTTATGTCTCCAGCACAGTCACCACCCTGTTATCTATAGTGGACCTTTTTGTCATCTGTCAGTCAGTGAAGGATCAAGTCCGGATGGTTATTTCAAAGCGATCTGAAACATAAAATTAGATTATTTTGGTTTTGTATTAAGGCCTGCTAGATTTAGAGATTTTTTAGTTTGATAAATAAGAGGTAAGCTTCAAGGAAAGTCTTTTATAAGCAATGAAAGGCCCGGAGTATGTTGAGCCCAGCTTGTGACCTCATGACCTTCAAGTGGATTAAAGAAACATGAAAAGGATTTTTTTGTTAGTCCACATTTCCTACATCACATTCAAAACCAGATATTCAACATTTTATTATCTATTCTGTGTTGCTTTAAGTGGCTTCAATGGTTAATCAGGTTTATTACAACTTAGGTCTCATTGTGTAGCTTAAACCATCATTCTATCTACTATTGGTAATACTAGCATTGTATTCACCAAGTGCTGAATCTAGAAACGCAGAGAAATACCTTAATGGAAGTCCACAAAACAGCACTCAGACGATCAGAAAGGTTGGAAACAGACCCCCAGGTTACTAGGGCTGGGACGATTTAACCATCTCCCGATTCAATAATATCACGATTCAATAATATCACGATACTTCGATGCGTATTGCAATTTTTAAGTATTGCGATTCAATATTAGAATTTATTACAATTTTTGTTAACTTTTTTAACACTAGACCATGGGAAAAAGTTGAATCGCACACTTCTAGTGACTTTTACTTTGAAAAATATCTAAAATAATACAGTAAAAATTTTGGATTTACACCATGTATGTATTCAGAGATGTCCTGAAGTCAAATATATCAGTCATTGTAAGGCATTATTTATTAAAAAAAATTTCCAGCAACCCAAAAATCAAGGAATAAAGACATTTCCCTCAGAAATTAGTGCTATTTTCTTTTTAATTTATAAGGGACATGTAATGTTTGATACGTCTGGTGAATATAATCCAATCAATCTTATTTCCATATATGTATTTTGTATATACAGTTCCCTTTTTTAACACCTTATTTTGAAAACCGGACGTAGTTGCACGTGTGTACTTCCTCTAACTTCTCCAAGTCCGTCTCTAGCTCTCCCGTTAGCTCCGTTCTCTTTATACATCCATGGTCAGCTCCATCGGGGCCGTTTGAATGCATTTAACATAAATGTCAGTATATGGGTGCTCTACAGTTGTAGCGTCGGCCGATTTGACCACGGAGATGAGAGTGACGACCGGCTCGACCGCACGTTACCGCAATACGATAACGTTTCCCGTCCATGACGGAGTTAGCATGCAGCTTTAGCCGTGATGTCTAGTTCTGCTTTTCCTGACAATGTGTGAAACCCAAAGTGTTTCCATACTTACATACTGTATGTGTAGTGTTTATCACTCTAGATTTAAAATGTGAGGGTGCAGGTCGTATCCACGCCGACCCTCCGCCGTTTTCAACGTTCTGGTTTTGGCTCGCTGCGGCCGGTTGACAGATACGGAACAGGACTTCCTTCTACCTTCGCATAGACTCAAATGAAACAAATAAATTGATTCTGGCATGAAAAAATCACCATCATAATAGTGAAAAAATCGCGATACATAGGTGAATTGATTTTTTTAATGCTAAATGCAGTACCTGTGAAGGTTTCTGGACAATATTTGTAATTTTTTTGTGTTGTTGATTGATTTCCAATAATAAATATATACATACATTTGCATAAAGCAGCATATTTGTCCACTTCCATGTTGATAAGAATATTAAATACTCAACAAATCTCCCTTTGAAGTTAATCGCGATTAAATATTTGAATCGATTGACAGTCCTGATGTGAATATAAGATATTTAGCAGAGCAGCTTTAAGGTATAGCAGCTCGATCACTTGTATTTTGCTGAGTTACTTTAGACCAATGCCTTCTGCTGATATTTATTAATCGTGGGAAACAGCGTGAAATCTGCACACACCCCCCCAGCTGACACCGTGTTCATGGTAGAAAGGGTGATGGATGTTTCTCTTGACTCCGTGCTTTTATCTGAACAGTGATGTAGTGCTTTCTCCCCAGAGCGTGTCTGTGAGCACCGCAAACCACTGTAAATGTAGGACTTGTTGACTTGCCGAGGTTCAGCTCCGAATTCACGCCGCCGTGTCTGCTTCCCACTGATTCATCACGAATTTGCATATTTTTTTCAAAATTTCAAATCATTCTCCGGCAAAAAAATCTCAGTGGAGACACAATTCCAGTGACTCATCTCCGTGTAATACCGTGTTCCCTAAATGGGAAAAATACAGCTTTAGGCCTCTGGCAGATATTGTAGTGGCAATAAGCCTTCGCCTCCCACCCTGTTGAAGGAATGGAATTCTTGGTCCCCGCTGGCCAAGTCTTACATAAGAGAATGACTGGCTGAGATGCCCATCACACCCACAGTGCTGACATCCTCTCACTGTGCCATCCTGTCCTCTCAGTCTTCTATGTGTTAGCTGATTATAGGCTCATTCCACTTCTCTAATACTTCCTCTGTTCAGAGGGAGGTTTTGACCAAATTGTTAAAAGTCACTGCGGATCAGTTTCGCCCACTAAGCTTCGTGATTCTCACCCTGGCAGTCTGAGACTAGCTGCTGTATCTTCAAGATGGATGATAAGGGCACATGGGGGCCTATAATGTTCAAAATTAAATGACTTGTGGTGTAGTTCCTAAATATAGGTGACGAATGAACGCTAGCAAGTATCCAAGGTGACTGAGTCCTTCTACAGGAGTGATAAAGAGCTTTTTCATTTTTTTGTTGTCACAATTCCTGAATTATTTTTCAAACCATTTCATGCATAAATTAACTGTTTTTATTCCTCTTTAGGCGTGGAAAAAATAAACACATGTCAACTCGGGTGGACATGGAGTTGGGTTGATTTCTGGTGTTGCCGGTACGGTCCAGTGTACGTGCGAGCTTACACCAGTTAGATTTTATGCCAACCAGTCAAACTGGCATTCGTCATTATGACTCGTTCTGGCAAATTTAAAAAGTAGCCAACATTGGCAACCTGTGCCGACGGTGTCACGGCGCTAAATCCAACTTGTATTGCATTAGTAATCTATATGACAATGTGATTAACATAATATGATACACGCCAAGCCATTGTTGGTGACTTCGGAATAACACCGGCAACATGAAGGAGATCAAATTTGGTGATTTGCTCCGGCTGGTGGGCGGTGCTTGGTATTTCCTCAACTGATCTCAACATGGCTGCTGGGCAGGGTCTGAAATTCGCACCTGGGAAAATCATCAGGACACCCGCCACTTTGGCAGGCAGGGAAAACGCTGGAGATGGGAATAGAGAACCGTAGTTGTCCGATTCCCTGGCATCTCATACCTCCATGAATATCGATTCCTCTGTATTGATGCTTTCCCACAGTTACGCATGCACAATGACGCATATGCACGCTATATCATGTTTCAGTTTGTTTGGGACCGGAGACACGGCGGAGAGAAAAAAAAGCGCTCAAAAGCATGCCGCTACTAAACGTGAGGGGATGCACCCTGTTGTTTACCTGATAATGCGACACTATGAACAAACCCGTGTTTAAATCAACAGTAGGACAGTTAGTAACGTTAGCTGTTAGCAGCCGGTGGGCAGCACAGTCTTGCTTGACTAAATAGCGGAGCTACTAACGTTAACGGAGGTGCCATTGAGTTATTATTATGAGGCGTTCAAAGTCTGCTCAGGAAAAAGGACTATTGGGTGAAGGTAAATTACAACGTTATCATGATGTATTCAAATGTTATCTTGTACATTAAGTGTTTGGCAAGAAACTTGAATAAATCCAGTTATTTTTTGGAGATGTTTTCACATCAATATAAAATAGATATTAGAGAGAGAGTTACAGTATGACCTGTTTAACTTCCTAACACTAGCTCTAGGCAGCTTGCCAATAATTTTTTAATCAAAGCAAATATTTAAGTAATCATAATCATTCGAATTGTGTGTATTATGCCAATAACCACTATAGATGACAATAACATAATATAGTACAGTATTGTGTACAGTACTCTCCCACCCCCAAAAAATAGGTGGTGTAATTTAAACACTGTAATTTACCATGCATATAATGGTTTTTTTATGTCAAATAAACTGAACATTGAATGACAACAGATCTAAAATTGTATTCCTTCATTAAGCGCAGAGATTTCAAAAGTGGCAGACACAATTTCTGAGTGGCAGACAAAAAACAAAATACTTAAAAAGTTAATTTCAGACCCTGCTGCTTGGTCACAAACTTTCGAATTTTTCAGCTAAACAGTACACTACAAGATGTTTCTGAATACATTTGAGGCGAGAAATAGGCATTACAGTAACAGAATATTGATTAATATTTGATCAGCGCCGCCTAGTTTGACCATCTGATCGGAGTTCACGAGTGATTGACACCTGATCAGAGACTGCAAGGCTCCATATCAGCTCTGATTGGTTGTTTTTCTCCAGTCTGTGAAATCTTGCAGATGCCATTAGGAGCACCGGAGGACACAGAGGAACATGTTTTTTTTCAGATTACCTATCTCATGCACCACTGTCAGGACATAGCGTTTTATGAATATAACTTTTTAAAATCATATTTGCTCCAATTTCTAACCACTGCTGCTTTAAGGACTTTTTTATTCATATATTTATTTGCATTTCTTTCACTTGCAATTAGCATGTACTGTATGTATGCCAAGTATGTGTATTGCCTATACTGTGCATGTGTGTCTGCATACTGATATATGTATTTACTACACCCCTGCACCAGGTTTGAGCCATGAAATGACACTAAAGCAGACCAAAACAAGATATTCTGCTATTCGAAATTTCAAAACAATAAATACATTGATATCAAAAAATGAAGTATGACGAGGATAATAATAATGATACACCAAGAATGTGAGAAGTCCTTGTCAATTTGAATTTGAAAAAAAAGATTTCAAACATTAAAAGAAATGTAATTTAGTGTCAACCTGTGTAGGTTCAAGCCCAGAGTATTTCTACCGGCTTTCAGAAGCCCCACATCAGTAGAGTTCTGCTAATTACATTTCTCCTGCTGTGAGTCTGGCAAGGTCTGAAGCACAAACTCTGCCCGGCGACCTCTCGGTGGAACACGCCTCTATCTCGTCGCTGCAGATGCTCTCAACCTCTTTTTGAACACCCTCCGCTATGTCTTTTTTTTGTGTTGCAGTGCCGTCGTTCTGGGGGCTGGTCAACTCGGCCTGGAACCTGTGCTCGGTGGGGAAGAGGCAGTCGCCAGTTAACATCGAGACCAGCCACATGATCTTTGACCCCTTCCTCAAACCCATAAAGCTGAACACAGGAGGACGCAAGGTAAAGACACACACAAACACGCTGTTTCTCCGTCGGCTTGACGGATGCCGAGGCTTTTGTTGACTCCTCGCTATAGTCTCCATTGTGTTGCTGTTGTTTTCGCTGCTATTGTAGTTTGATACCGTGTGCATCCCTGATCGATGCTCCCGACTGCTGTTTGTTTTGGCGGCACGACGTGAGCTATTTGTCCGACCAAACACTCTGCTGGAGATAAAACACAAAAACCTATTCAGAGATGCACAATGGTTTGGTTCAAGGAAAGCCTCGACTTTATCTTCAGGGCTTTGCAGATGAAAATCCCGCAGCCTAACGGCGGATTAGTCGAAAGCATGCTGTTTATTATTTTCCCCACCCGTACAGTGGTGCGCCAAGGACGGTGTGTATCGGCGTTCTGCTCCATCCTGTGCCATATGACGGCAGCTAATTGGGAAGCCTTCACAGATGGGCTGCTTTCAAAAAGTGCACGGTTGCACGGGCGAGATTAATGTTCTGATTAGTTTATGTTTACGTGCCAGCAGTCAGTACAGGGTTAGCCTTGGGGCGGCGATACAGCATAATATAGGACGCAATGCAATTTACCACGCTATGATGGTACACTGCTATATAGAAGTTCCAAAAATAGTCCAATGGCGTGTGATCAAATTGTGGTCCTTGGAGGAGTTTTTGTCATTTTACAGTCAGAGAGTATAATAGAATTAGTAGGGAAACCAGTGATTAGAATGGTCACTCGTACTTTTTCCTCGTCTCTACTTGAAATGAAAATTAGATTTTAACAATTCCCTCTGTCTGCAAAGGGCTCCCCTGCTGCTGCCTCAAGGACTCCGCTCTGAGAGCAGCTACCCTGCAGTGTGTCCGGAGTGAGGACATCACTCACAATGGCACGGTTTCACTGCTATTAGGATGAATCAGAGGGGAGTTGGGAGAGGAGTAGGCATCTCAAACATTATATTCTCAATGTCATCGCTCCAGAAAAGATCCGTAAGAGATATGCTACCTTGAGAATGTCCTTACAGGCTTTGGTCGTTCGCTCAAACACCTAAAACGACCCGTGATGACGTTTTCTGTCTTGACAAGTGACTCATTATCGTCTCTAAATAACAAAAGAAGTAGCGGGGTGTTGTTATACTGTCGCAAAATGCTTTAAAGGAGGGGGGTTGAGATGGATGGTTGAGCCAACAAAGTGAGGGACTTTATTATGGTAGAACACAGTCTACCTCCTGTCTTGTACCAACAGTCATTTAACCGCAACATCCCTGGTTTGAATCTGGCCAGGGACCTTTGTCAAAGAGTAAAGAAGCAAAGAGACGAAACTCCAGTGTTTTTTTTGACAACAGTCGCCATTTTGGACTTGAAAACGCTTATAGAATAGTTAATAGAATAGAAATAACTTAGTTTTACTTTTTAGGCAGACATTTTGGCGTCCATTTGACTGGCGTCCGGTAGTCGCTTTCAGTCCAAAATGACGGAAGCGTAGCTTTGCTGCTTGGTGCTGATGTTGCAATCGAACGACCGATTGACTTTCACTTCTTGGCACTATACGTTCTTTGCCTTTGTTGCATGTCATCCCCTTTCTTCCCCCTACATTTCCTGTCCACCTCTTAAAAGACCAGTGTGTAACATTTAGGGGGAACTATTAGCAGAAATGGAATATAATATTAATAAGTATGTTTTCTTTGGTGTATAATCACCTGAAAATAAGATTTGTTGGGTTTTCGTTACCTTAGAATGAGCCGTTTATATTGGGGATGAACCGATTGCAAAATTCTGGACCGATAATGATGTTTAAAATAACAATTTGGCCAATAGCTGATACAGATGTTTTTGTATATTTTGTTTTTGCTGTTATATATTCCCCTTTTTGTGCCAGGGAAACAAATCCATTCATTATAAAAAAAAATTAACTGAGCTGTTTTAAAGTCATTCAGCATTTCATTACAATGTCTTTGAATGAGCACAAATTCAATTAAGACGAATTTATGAAACAACCTTTAATTTAACCGCCTTTCACATGAAAAATATTCTTTTTTAAAAAATAACTGCTTCAAAAGCCTTTTTAGCTTTTATAGTCTACAACTACCAACTCAATGACAAGAATGTTTCAGAACTTACATAACCAAACAAAAATATTAGTTATGTGAAACTTTTAAAAATTAAATGTAGCCTTAATCTTAATGCAGTTAGAAACATAAGCAGTGTTTCTCACACATAGACTCTCCTTGGGCGGGCCGCTCATATATCAACGACTGCCCAAGTATATTTGGAGAATTTGTCATTTTTGTTTTTTATCCGTCCGAGAGAACGACGTCATCCCTGATCGATTAACTAGAGGACGGGGAGCGGATGGAGAGCAGCCTCGGGGCCTCGCTCCCTCAGCTGTCCGGGATGGACGGACACACAGCAGAGCCGCGGGACTACGATGCAGCGGCCCCGACCCTGGCTTCTCAGATGGTTTTGTCTAACAAACCAGGTGGCGCCATGGATGTATTAAGAAAACTGGAGGCGGAGCCCCGTTCATTCCTATGAAAGTTGCTCAGTGGCGCATGATGCCAAAATTGCTCGACTTCCACCTGAAAAAGTACCCGGATCTTGGTCACATGGAACATGCACAGTAGCGTCCGCTCGGTCACATGACTCGGTCACAGGGTCCCAACGTCACGCCGTCATCACGGCTTGCGCTCCAGCCTTGGTCTGGGTCTCATTCACATGAACGGAGGAAGGGAAATAACTCTGGATTCGGCTATTAGTGCATTTTACAACTTTTAGGACCTAATGATTTAAATAAGGGCTATTAGAGTGTTCGTACTGGGGAGTTTATTCACCTCAAAAAAAGTTATCTGCTGAGTTACAGACGTCTCTTTCCCAATGTAAGTCTATGGGGAAAAAGTATTTTTGGGCCCAATGGCATCACATGACGGACACGGAAGTTACACTACCGCCGTTTGGCCACTACGAAAGTTGGGATCAAGGACCTGTGCTCTCCGTGGGGGCTTGGGTGGCGCGTCAGGTGACCAAGCAGGGCGAGGCTCGGCACGACATCGCTAAAGAGATACCAGGATAGATAGAAGATACCAAGTGTCCTTCTAGTTGAGAGATATTCAACAAATTCTACACAATTAACTACATTGTTTGTCCTTGTCTTTTTGAAATGAGCCCAATAAGACGTACAAAAAAGGTTTCCAATGAGTTCCACGCAGTGAGGTATACAGATTTAAAATTTGGGAAGATGAGAGCACTGGTATTGGATCGCTACTCGGTATTGGCACATATCCTGAATTTAACTCGGAATTAGTGAGTGGCGAGAAAGGAAGTTGGATCCATGCATACCTAACCCTGACTTCTCGAGGCTCTCTTTAACAATGTCTACTTTGCTACTTCCACCTTTTGCTCCTGATAGACCAAAAGTCATTATTCACACAGCGAGTATAGCGCGTTCTCTCAGTTAAACACATTGCCAGCAGCAGAACGTTCCTCTTACCGTTCCCTAACCCATCCAACCCTTCACCCCAATGTCCAAATCATCACATTTTTTTGGGAGGCTTATACCACCACTTATCGACAACGCACATTAACACCCACACATAAGTCCAACTTTCTCCGTTTATCTCTGAGAAAAAGTTTCCCGGAGTCCAAAAGCCATTTTGGACTCTTTCCCTCCTCTCTTGCTTTATCTCCCCCTCTATTCCCTCCCCTCCTCTCTCTCTCTCTCTCTCTCTCTCTCTCTCTGCCGGCAGTGGCCTAAATGTAATCTGTTGTGTCTCCATCTCTCTGAGCACCTGAGCTGTCAGCCCGTGAACACGAAGCTGGCTTCACCTTGTCAGCGCTGATTCATCCCCGCTCTGTCTCTGGCTGTTTGGCAGCCAGTCAGCCTTGGCCAAACACGCCACGGAGACCGGTAAAGAGCTCCCGCCTCGGCTCGCCGCGGCTCAGCCCGCCACCTCGACACGGAGAGAGCTTAAGCCCACTTTTTGCCCGGGAGGAAAGCAAAGAGAACCCCCCCCACCCCCCAACACTCTCTTACAACACACACACATGATGAGCTCCTCTTTTAATAGATTTCCAGCGCCGCCCTGTATTGTGGCTAATGAATAGTTAAAGGGAATTTAATTGACCTCCAAAGAGAAAATTTTAATTAATGACGGGGAGACATGCAAGGCTGTGCGCCACGGACTGAAGGAATCATAGTTATGTAAAAAGAGCACTATTAATTGAATATTTACTCTGCCATAGATGAGCTGCAATTACTTGAAGAGATTTTAATGAATTTAATCACTTAGCAGGGGGAGAAAAAAAAAAGTGATTTCGGAGTCCTCGCTCTCCCCGTGCAGTGTTCCCTGCACATTTATGAACGGGCGCTTATGCAACAAGATTAGATGTCTTTTATCGTGCTTTTATTTTTTCAAAACTAAATGCACAGGGAATCTATTAGCGCCGGCGGAGTCGGTGGCGGCGTTACCTCACATTTGGGGACACTGGGGCTCCCTCCTGCTTTTGTTCTCGTGCTGCTTTGAAGTCAGGTGCGTGCAGAGAAGCGTCGCAGTGCCGGGTGGCGTGTTCTATAAAAAAAAAAGGTTATTTAGTGATGATGTCTCGATAAATGGAATTCCGAGTTCAGCGAAAGTTGCGATTTTCTAAGCGTTTTAATGATATTTTTGGTTGCTTAACAAGCTCCAAAAAATGCTGCGACCCCTTCTGAACACCGCGGGGGGGTCTCGTTTCTTCTTCTACTGTTCTTTGAAAAACATGTTCCCGTTGTCCCGATCAACCGGATGAGGAAATCTGACAAGCATTGCAGGTTGATGTGGATGTGTGTGTATGTGTGTGTGTGTGTGTGTGTGTGTGTGTGTGTGTGTGTGTGTGGACTACTGGCAGCTCTGAATCTGCCTAATTACAGAGAGTGTTAGGTAGAACAACAAACAGCAGGCTCTTGGATGGCAGCTGCACGTTCACTCCGGAGGGAATAACCACATTCTCAGGTTTTGCCCAGCTGGCCAGCCGCGGCCAACCAATCAGATATCAGTCAGATAGCCAGCCAAGCGGTCGCCAAAGCTCTTTTTCTGCACGTGGCTTTTAATATCCTGGGTTTGATATAGCAGGTGTGTGGTATCACTGTGTGGAGGCCGGTGCAGTTTTTTGCTGCTCGTGTTTGTTGGGTGTTTTCCAGGTTGGCTCACTGCGAATGTTGCTGAAGGGGATCCATACATGTGCTCCTGGACCCCATTGATAATACTGTTTTGGCTAGGATTCACTGCAGTAGTTGCACTGTAACCTGTGTCCAGTGGGGGTTTCACAACTACTCATTGTCACAAGCAATATGGTGGGATGGGTGAAAAGTTGTGTCACAATAATTTAGTCTATTTAAATCCATTTCAGCTATTGAAGGGCAGCAATCATGTCGATAACTCACTTTTTTGGACGATATATATTGCCCCAGAAATAATTGCGATAAAAGATATTATTGTCATTTTAAGACCATTTAATGCCACTGATATCATGAAAATATAATAGCATAATAATGCAAGTACAGCCTTTCGAAAAGCAATGAACTTCTAATTCTTACCAATATTCAGACTTTGGAATTGGAATGTGGAAAAAAAAAATATATATATTCTAAATAAATAAAACCTAAATAAAAAAAAGACACACAACCAAAACAGTAAATAAATTGGACTCTCTGGCTCTGCTAACAGAAATGTGCAAAGTCTGCGCAATGCAGGGGAAAACCTGCTGTTTATTCTGGTCCCTTGTTGTCTAAAATGTTGGTGACATTTTTTATTTGAACAAACACGCATGTAAACACAACGGGCAATATCAAGGTCAGCAAAAATGATTGAGGTCATGTCCATATATCGTACGATAAGTTGATAGCGTAAAAATGATCAAGATCATGTCCTTATATCTTATGATAAGTGGATAACGTAAAAGTTATCGAGGTCATGTCCGTATATTGTACGATAAGTCGACAATGTAAAAATGATCAAGGTCATGTCTATATATCGTAAATTCAATAACATAAAAAGTATAGAGGTCATGTCTGTATATTGTATGATAATTCGATAACTTAAAAATGATAGAAATCATGTCCATATATCGTCCGATAAGTCAAAGTCATGTCCCTTTAAAACTGTCCCGTAAAAAACGAGTCCATAACGTAAAAATTATCGAGATCATGTACATATATTGTACGATAAGTCGATAATGTAAAAACGATCGAGGTCATGTCCACATACTGTACGATAAATAAATATCATAAAAATGATTGAGGTCTTATCTCTTTATTGTACAATCAGTCAATAACGTAAAAATGATCGAGGTCATGGTCGTATATCGTACGATCAATCGATAACATAAAAATGATCAAGGTCATGTCCATATATCGTACGATAAGTTGATAACGTGAAAATTATCGAGGTCATGTCCATATATTGTATGATAAGTCGATAACGTAAAAATGATCGAGGCCTTGTCCATATATCGTACGATAAGTCTATAATGTAAAAATCGTCTCCACATACGTTAAGTCCATAACGTAAAAATGATCGAGATCATGTACATATATTGTACAAGAAATCGATAACGTAAGAATTATCGAGGCCTTGTCCATATATCGTACGATAAGTCTTTAATATAAAAATCATGTCCACATACGATAAGTCCATAACGTAAAAATGATCGAGATGATGGACTGTACATATATCGTATGATAAGTTGTTTACGTAAAAATGATCTAGGTCATGTCCTTATATATCGTACAATAAGTCGGTAATGTGAAAATGATCAAGGTCATGTCCACATATCGTACGATAAGTCGATTACATAAACATTATTGAGGTCATGTCAATGTATCGTACAATATAATTATCATGACAAACCTAATCATGTCTTACTTTCCAAGTTTTGACTTTCCCAAGTTGTACGATCACTATTATAAACTTCTATTTGGATTAATTGATTAGTCGTTCAAATTCGTTGTTCTTGGTCTTACATGATTGTAAATTTAATATTTTCGGTTTTGGACTGTTTATCGGACAAAACGAGACATTTGATGACATCAACATGTGCTCTGGGATACTGTGACGGACATTTTTCATTGCTTTCTTATGCTTTATAGACCATCTATCACATTAGGGTTCCCTTTGTTATCCAACGTGTTTATATATTACGTTTTATCGACCATCATTCCTTCTGAAACTTTTTTGTGACTTTCAAGTTTTGTTCAAACACGGCTCTTGGATCTAGAATACCTTCTGGCTTTGCGAGTGTGACAGGGTCACATTCAAACTCCTGTCATGTACAAACATTTGCTGCTGTACACATAAAGAGTCAATGGCCTGACAAGCATACGTCTGCAAATACAAGCCGGTGTCGGTCGCGAAAGGCGGGAGAACGCATTACAATATGCAAATATTCAATTATGCAAATTGACGATTCAAATTAATTAGACACAAGTTTGGGTTGGCTGAACCGGCGAGGTTGTCGCAGCATTACAAAAGGGAGCGGGCCCCATGTATGAAAACTGCAATTACCGTCATCTGACTGAGGCCCGTTCTCACTTCTCGAGGCGGGAGATTGCTCTAATTGCCTCGGCGATGCAGGGGCCTTGAAGCTGAGGGATTCTTCTCATGTCTCCGGCTCCACAGATAGCTGGACGTGTATCAGCCGAAGTCGGAGCCAGCATCCATGGCATATCCATCTGTGAGTTTGAATCTCAATTACAAACCGCTCAAACAGGGGGACAGAAGAAAGAGAGGAGAAAGGGGGGGTAGGAGGACAGAAAAAGGCCCGATTGGGGCACGGTGGCCCAGATGGCCTCAAAAACGTTGCTCTTGGTGAGCCCTGATGTTTCAGTTGAAATCCAAGTTGAACGCTGTAATTGCAAAATGTCTTTTGCCATCATCCATTTACTTGTAGTTCAAACACAACCCCCTCATCAAAAACGGAAAGATGTCTTGACCACATACCATGCGACGACAAGCAGCTGGTCGAAGACAGATGGTTGTTTTCATGCAGTCGCTTCCTTTTGGGAGCATAAACAAAATGAGAAAGGTAATTACTCAGATTGATTATGCTCTATAAAAAATCAACCGTGGATGCGTCAGAAAATTGTCCAAATCCAGCATCTACTACTACTACTAAAGGGGGCACCGAGGGAAGTGTACTTCTTCAGAAAAGTACGGAACAATATTCCAACTTGTGACCTTATTCTATCACTTTCCATCCCAACTTTTTGAAGTCAAATTGCTTTTTTTGACCTTAGAGCCTCCTATGTGTAGAATTTGAAAATTGGACAGGATGCACACACTGAGTTTGCAAAAATAAACTGCATCAAAAGCACTACTACTATACAATCCAAACATTCCCAATGATATCAAACTGGAGCCACACTGGGGCTGTCAATCGCTTGAAATAGTTTATCTGTTCAAAATGTGCCTTAAAGGGAGATTTGTCAAGTATTTATTACTTTTATCAACATGTATGTATATATTTATTATTGGAAATCAATTAACAACACATAGCAATGACAAATATTGTCCAGAAACCCTCACAGGTACTGCATTTAGCATAAATATGCTCAAATCATAACATGGCAAACTCAAGCCCAATAGGCAACAACAGCTGTCTGACTTGACTATGACTTGACCTGGAATTCCCTGCTAAGCCTGCTGACCCCCCGCGACCCAGCCCTGGATAAGCGGAAGAAACTGGATGGATGGATGGAGATTTGAGCTGTTTAGTTTTGGTTTCACATTGCATTGATACGAGCGCACTAAAGAACTATAACATGACATACTTATGTCCCTGTCGTCCTCACCTACGTGAGCTGCGTCTCCCCATACTTGACATTGATTGGCTCGTATCTTCTCGGAATTTTTTTTTTTTTTCCAACCAAGTCTTTATAAAGTCGTCAGACCAAATATTAATAAACATTTCCCCTTTTCTCCCTATGTGATACTGCGGCTCATTTTGTTTTGCTGCGTTGTTTGCCTTTTTTATTCTGACTGCTAACCGTTCCTGCAACAGCTTCCAGACCGTTGTCGTGAAGCCAAGGAGAGATTTGCTTTTGCCTCCAGGGGCAAAAAGTTGAAGCTCACTTCGGGGCTAACCCCCTTCACTTTACCCAGCAGTAGGGAAAAAAGACACTTTACCTTGGGTGTTGAGGAACTCACCCATTTTGAATGTTATCGGCAGATTGAACAGGCGTTATCAGTGGTTATCACTACCATTCTACCGCTTCAGTCGTCGTGAAACTGAAACAAAACAACTTTAGGTTTAGGCAACGAAACCACTTTGTTAGGTTTGTCACTTAGTGGGAAAAGAGGGGTTAAAATAAGTACGCTTGTTACATACGTAACTTGGCGTTAGTTAAGTGTGTAAGTTACGTAACAAAAGGACGGTAAAATAAGTCAACGTTGACTTTTGGTTTCACACAGTACGCGAACGGTGGCCTCTTGTGAAAGTCCTGTGTTGGTTTGATCCATCCATCCACCCCGACCTCCTCCCTATGCAGACTCTGTCGTTGTTTTATACATCAGACCGGCAATACGTCATCCAGAGTATAGGCTCTCATCACCACGCCCCTTTTAGGGGGAAAACAACCTGCATCCCGCGTAGGCGGCAACAGAGTAACCGGAAGAAGTTAGCAACATGTCTCCAAACTTCTACTTTAAACAAACCGGTAATAGTAGTAACGCTATGCTGAAGAGTTGCTGTGCAGTTGGTTGCACCAACAATACATCAGGATATAAAATCGTTTTTCCGTACATAACTTAGTAATGCATCTGGGGACTGACATAACATAACGTTTTTGTCGCTGATCTTTTCTCCGAGACCGTGTAATACTCCCACACGGCCGACTCTGAACGGCTTCTCCTCTAAATCAGCAGCTGGCTACTGTTGTCTGAGACCGACCGCAAATAACCAACACAACCGGCACAACAGATAAACATCGGCCACTGCCATCGGCGAATGTCATCTAATTTGCCGATAGGCCGATGGCAGTCAGTGTGTTCATGGTAATGAAGGAACATGTCATAAAGTGCAACAGTTTGGCTCACTGATGCATTTTTTAATACATTTTGGACAACAATGGAGCTCTATGGCTCAGAGGGAGGAAGGCTTTGGATACGCACACAATTGTTGTTGGTAGGACCAGCTGTTTGATCTCTGTTTAACCGCCACATGGATCCAGCATTACACCTAGAGGGAAACAGTGGACCAGGACTTGAGTTCAAAGTTGATTTAACCACAAAATGAAACATTTGATTGCGCGTTCTCCACATCTATCCGTTTTGTGTCTCCTCCCGGACAAACTTCAATCAGCTGCATGTCTTCGCTCAGTATGCGGTCTCTATGCTTTCGGCCTCAACGCGCCGCCGTCACGCCTTTGTGCTCACTCGGCTCGTTTGCGTGGATTAGAGGAGTTTTTTGGGGGGTATTTGGTTGAAAGAGAGAGATGGTTTGTGGTGTGCATATAGGGTGTGTACACCAGCATATGGCAGGATGATTCACAGGGAAGTGGGTCAGAGTTAGTTTTTACTGTCGTCCTGCAGTCTCACAGGACAGACATGCAGGCAGAGGGAGGACTCTAACACTGCACAGCGTGATGCACAGAACTGCTTCGATCTTTGCGTTACAAATGGCTCTCAAAAGCAGTGATGAAAGAAAAGAATACTAGAAGGAAAAAACCCCTATCTCAAGGCTTTCCTGTGATTGCTACATGGAGAAACTTCATTAATCTATATAGGATGTGTGACTTTTTGAAAAATCTAAAGGAGTCTCATGCGATCGGTTGGATTCCGTCTGTGTGCAGCCCTTCCAACTTGTTTGAAAACTTCTCCCTCTCTTCCTCCCATTGATGGATCCCCTCTCAAAGAGCTGGTAATGACATCTCCAGGGAGGAAGCTCTGTAGTCTGGTGTCTTATGGTGTTTAGGGCTCAGCTGACACAGGGGCTTACACTGGTGATGATGTTTCTGAAAGGAAAGTGGCCATTACAACAGCAGATGCAGATATTCAGTATCTTTATTAATGTGGTTGGCCACTTTAAGTAATTACAAGTTTCTGTTTTAGCTCTCAATGTACGGAAATTAACAAAGTTTCGAATTCAACTTAATATTTTTTTTTTTTTTCTATGACTTATTTTCAGTTACGTGAATACGTTACAAACGTACTTGTTTTAACCCGAACCTACTAAACCTAACAAAGTGATTTTGTTGCCTAAACCTAAGTGACGCCAAGGGGTCTTGACCAAATGTCCGTATGTGACGAGTTGGCAATAAGAACGGATTGTTTATGTACATTAAACCACCTGTTAAATTTCACCATTATGAAGGGAAAAAAAGGTAAGATCGCACTATTCCGTATTTTTATATTAACAATGGATCAAATGACTATCATAGACAAATACAGGACTTTCACCCAGGAGACCGCAGTTCGTGTCCCGTGTGAACCCAAAAGTCAACATTGACTTATTTTGAGTTACGTAAGTATGTTACGTAAAATACTTAACATAGGCTACGTAACTAAATTTACGTATACTTATTTTAACCAAACCCATGATGTACAAAAAATGTCAACTCGCTCTATTCTGTTTTTTATATTAACAATGGTCAAATGACAATAAATAATATGAAAGAAGTCGCCCGTCGTGACGTACGAATTGTTTTGATTTCATGGCCCCGAACTTTATTGTTTTGGTTCATTCTCACAGCTCTCATCACCATTGCCCAGCAGCAAACAGCAGATAGACAACATTAGAGTGTAGCTGGTGAAGGTAGTGGAGCATTTAGCAGCTAAAGAGACTGATGTTTCTCTCTGAAGTTGGTTCAGACCAAAATCAGAGCTAAAAGAAGGGTGAATGGCTTACATTTACAAGTTCGCCATATCACTTTATAAGCTGATAATATGTCAACGTGACACCTTCATCTGTTGCCCCCAAGTGGGCAAAAAAAAAAAAAAAAAAATGAATGTGGCTAATTCTAATGCTAATTACACAGTCAGTATGTAAGTGGTGCAATCATTTCCATGAAATCAGATGAAGATATGGATTTCTATGAAAAGAGGAACTTTCAGTATTGGAAAAGTAATTTACTTACAGTTCTCTAATTTAATAATTAGCTTTTTTTTAAGTCACCAGCCCTGTGGACCCTCCAAATGCTACATGTGGGAGATATATGGGTGAAATGGAATAATTGATGAAGTGCCGGGACTCTCTGCGAGTCTTTATTGCTGATGAAGATGGATTATTTAACCTAACAAGGTTACTAGACTTCCCAGAACTTAGACATTGCAAGTCAGTAATTAGAGTGCAGTTACCGGCAGGCCTGTCACACCGACAATCCCTCACCAACACACACGGGGATATGCACAGCGGGTGCGGCACTAACATTATTTCGGCGAGGTTTGGCTGGCAGCTGGGAAAGAGCAGACAGCTTCCTGACAGACTGGCAGATGACATGAAGGAAGAAACACGGGCATATATATATTCCGGAGCTGTAGATACCAATCCATCTACTGAGCTGTGCAGGTTTAGAACGAGACTAATGCTCTGGGAAAACAGAGTGTGATGGGAACAAGCACAACTGCAGCTGCAGACTGAAAAGATTTCAACGTGGGATGCGCTGTAATATGGCGATCGATGGGGAAACCCACTGCTGCTCCTGCTAATGATACATATTGTATGGACAAGTATGGACAAAAAAAGCATTGAGTACCTCCTTGACATATAGTGAAATCAGATAATACCCACTACTGGAAAAAAGTACTTCGAGGGCATTTTCCTGTCGAAGCGAGCTGGACTCTGGGGACATCCAGTTGATGCTAGTTAGCCTACCGTAGTTCCTTTGGGTTACTATAGCGGGGCAGTTAAGCATAACAATTGTGCATTTTGCGATAAAAGCAACAAATTCGGCACAGACGTAGGGTTATATGTTATGAATAGATAACAGGGCGCTACGAATTTGGCGCCCAGGGCAGCCATTTTTCAAAATGGCCACCAAATAGGTGCTAAATATTCCTAAATTTTGCAGAAAACTGATTTTATGACTCTTGATGGTTTCCAAGGTGTGTTCAAGCTGATTAGGTCAGATGTCAGAAGATCACAGACACGTTTTTTTTTTCCCCTCTTTATTTTTTAAGGGTGCGTTTTAAAAGCTTTTAACCTGAGAAAACAAATAAAAAGAGCATGGTCACTTCAGGTTCAGATTTCACCCCCTTACCTGCTTGATAGAATGACAACCAATACAGCTTTAGAACGGCAAGATTTTCAGCTTTCCATCGGTACATTTCTTTTTATTAGCTGTGCAATTGCCAGAGATACATTACAGATGTATATAGTTGTATAACATAGAAAACGGTGGCCGATTTACAGGTTGCTGGGGGCAAAATTTGACCAAAACTAATCCAATTTAAAAAAAAATAAATAAAAAAAAACTAATAGCAAGAAGTAATGCCATACTCCAACACATTGTGAACACTTTTTTACACTCCCCTTCACACAGACACAGAGCTGTGCAAGCAAGTGATGCCACTTTGATGGCCACTTTGATTTGCCATTGATTGGATGTATTTGGCCCTTAAGGGTCAAATTTGCATTGCCCCGATATTTATATCTTTTCATAACATATAAACCTACGGCTGTGCCAAATGGGTTGCATTTTATTGCAAAATGCACAATTGTTATGAATATTTCAGCTTTCTTTCTCATCTGACTTGCATGTCTTTGGGGAGTTTGGGGAAACCACTGCACCTGGAGTAAATCCCCATAGACCCAAGTAGAACATGAATGGCCCAAACCCAGGACCTGCTATGACATAAAGTGCTAAACACTGATCATCCATGTCACCCTTAATAGACT
Organism: Hozukius guyotensis; assembly: GCA_916700995.1. NCBI lineage: Eukaryota > Metazoa > Chordata > Actinopteri > Perciformes > Sebastidae > Hozukius > Hozukius guyotensis. The sequence continues at coordinate 8,823 of CAKALU010061713.1, read as the reverse complement.
TTATTTTTTAAAATGGAATATGATTAAAGCCCAAAGCGTCTAGGAGTAAGTACTACCACTTTGAATAATGCTAAGATGATTTTTCGACTAGTCTCAGTACTCAACTTAGTGTTTGCTGAAGTGTTAGGCCAAACCAAAGTGGCCAGACATGACCCCACAACAGAATGTTCAATGTGCCCAATGCACACCAGTGACATGTGTTTTCTGTGATGTGCTCTGACTGTTCATACGCTGATCTATTTCTGGAATACCACAGCCCTTGCCAAGTTATATTTTCTACGGTGAAACGCACTGCTGAGTACACTTTGGATTATGCACATTATTATTTAATATTCATTTGTTACTCATCTAATTGGTATTCATGAGGTCCTTCTCTATCTCTCTCTTATCTATTCTTATAATGCCAACTTTTAAAGGGACACCACCGATTTTACACATAAAAGTCAGTTTACTAGTCATGGTGAGTACTTTTCTGTTTTTATAACGGCTTCTGTGGCTCTGGAGGAGCTTTGCTAAAAGAGTACTCCGTCGATGTAGCGTTGCGCTCCAAATGGACAGTTTTCTTCTGGCGCCTACATTACCCACAATGCAACTTGGCCGCCGACAATTCTATTGAAGTTTCAGGCGTTTTATGATAGAAGCAGCTTATTTAGCCTTGAGCCCCTAGCCTCAAGCAGATTTGAGGGGCAGGCTACAGAGGTCTGGTAAGCTCAATTCTGTCTAACTCCACACACCCAGACTTTTTTTTACTTTCAAACTTGTAGTCTTCAGACGCAACCGACATTGACTCAAGTGATGTCAATCAATTTAATTTATCAAATTCAATTTATTATATTTCTCGTAGCTTCCTCTGGAGCTACAAATGCTTTATTCTACTCTTTGCACATAGTACTCTCCAAGACCTGTAAACAGACTTTGATGTGTAAAATCAGTGGACTTCCCCTTTAAGTCTGAGAAAACAAACCTGATGATATGAAAATGATGTCATCAGGGTTATCTTAGCTTGGGCTCGGAGACCACAAATTACAGAAATTCTGCTTTACAAATTTAGTGAAGTTTAAAAGATGTTGGCATTTATAAGGCAGGAAGGGTCTAATGAAAATAGGATCTTTGTTGCATTATGGGAAATGTAGGTTCCAATGTCTTTCGAGCTCGACTCGGGACTAAAAATCAGTATATCTCAGCCTGTGTTGCATCGATTTGGACCATTCTTTTTTTAATCTGTCTCTTGCGAGATTGCCAACTTCATGAAAGTACAACACTAAATCACTGTATTGCCCCTTTAAACCTTTAAAATACCCCCATCTGCACATGTTTTATTACATCTATAGCTTGCCTTTCAGCTTGTAAATTTAAGAGATAATAAAACTGTGTCTACAGGAATTTCAGAAGCTGCTTTTGTGCTTCCATTTCCGTCATTTAACATCTAAATGCTTATTAATTGTCTGTTTTACTGGATATGACCTAAATGTAGCAAAGTCATTCAACATCACGGCTTTGTCGAAGCTGTGTCCACTCATACTGTGACACCTTTGCGTGTGTCTTGCATGGCTGTCATTTCAATCTACATGTTTTTCACTACTTATCTCTCATCCATCACAGCGGCTGACGGCCAGCCCAG
>CAKALU010061712.1:0-32852 GCA_916700995.1 Hozukius guyotensis | reverse complement strand
AACATTATAACCTTCATTAAGTTATTGCAGGACTGTCCTATTATTAGACTGTATAACTTTTAGCCAGGTGTACGAGTTAAACCTCTGTTTCCTCCTGCCCCAGCCTACAAGGTGCTCTCCAACAAAGAGAAGAGGAGGCTGTATGACAGTGTCGGCCATGAGGCTTTCCTAAACAATGAGGGCTCTAGCCCCAACTATGCACACGAGAACGGCTTCCCCTTCGGTTATGAAGAACCCTTCCACTTCCACGACTTCAATGACGGTCCCTTTGTGGAGGACCCATTCATGTGGAGCTTTCATCAGGATGGAGAGCAGGGGGACGTTCCATATGAACATTACAGTTTTGCGGAGCCAGGCTTCGGCTTTTTTTACGGGGATGAGGATGAAGAAGACCACCACTACTACTACTAGATGTCCAGTATCTGTGTCCTGTATGACTGTTTTATTGTATTGTCTTTTATTGATAATAAAGTCTCTATATTAAGTTATAAAAGTATCTGTGTCTTGTGTTCAGTATGTAGATATTCAGCTAAATAGACCTTTTTATTTGTTTTTAAAGTGCTGCATGGACTAGTTACGTCTCTGAACTGCTCATCCCCTATTCAACTTACCGACCCCTCAGATCTGGTAAACAATCACTGCACGCAGTTAACCAAAGGTGATTTTGGCGAGGAAAAACTGTCATGGCCACTTTATGATGATCACATGCAGTTTTGGGGCAAGTCATAGTCAAGTCAGCACACTGACACACTGACAGCTGTTGTTTCCTGTTGGGCTTCAGTTTGCCTTATTATGATTTGAGCATATTTTTTTTGCTAAATGCAGTACCTGTGAGGGTTTCTGGACAATATTTGTCATTTTATTGTGTTGTTAATTGATTTCCAATAATAAATATATACATACATTTGCATAAAGCAAGCATATTTGATTATTAAATACTTGACAAATCTCCCTTTAAGGTACATTTTGAAGAGATAAAAATGTATATATATATATATCTATATATATATATATACTATATATCAAAATTATCTCCATATTTACCAGCTGCAATATTACAGTGATATAATGCACCACTAATTATATTCCAGTAACATAATAATTATTATTCTGAAATGGGCCATTCTGCAAAATGAGTACTTTTACTGTTGGTCCTTTACTTTACTTTTATATGTTGATGCTACTACTTTTACTTAAGTCAAATTTAGAATTCAGTACTTTTACTTGTAACAGAGTATTTCTACACTGTGGTATTGCTACTTTTACTTAAAGGGGAACATCACCCAAATCAAGAATTCCAATTTGTTATTTCCATGATTTAAGAAAGTTCAATCAATATTAGTGAACATGAGCTCCTCTCTCTCAAAGCCAGAAACCACAGAAGTAGGTCTCAAAATTGTGATGTCATAGGGTATAAAGTCTGGAGCTGCTCCATAGACGATGAATGGGAGGCTGATTTTGTGGACCCACAGAATGCTTGTTTTCTTTTCTTATAACCAAATGAGCTTCATTCTATTGTTGTGATATTGTGGTGAAACAGAAAATGTTCTCATATATTCAGAACATTCCTCTGGGTGCTCTCAGTGTCATCTATAACATCTCTTCCTCTTCAAGGAAAATATCTGAGTACTTCTTCCATCTCTGGTTCTGACTCTTTTATGAGATAACTTGTGAGTGCAGTGGTTTGTGAGGTTGTGAGGTTGTGAGGTTGTGAGGTTGACAGCTGGGGGAACTGATTCGACCGTTATGCCACTTTTCCTGTGTGGGTGTGTCGAAGGTCCTCAGTTACTGACTAACTCACCATTTGCTCATCTTTTTCCCTGCGCCAGCACTTTATAGATCTGGAACTGTTTTACTCTTCCATTCTCGCAGGACCATTGTGCACTTTGACCCAGAGGATATCCTGTGCCTTCTCAGCAGTTGGAGCGTGACCGCACTAAAGCCAATACAGGACAAAAGATCCTTACAACTTTATGCACTTTTTTATCGAGATAAACAGAGATTTTAAGCATTCTACAAAGCAGATAAAAGACGGACTGGAATCATTAACTCACAAGCTTGACAATGATGGTAAGTGTGCCTGAAAATGTTGTTTTTTTGACAACCTCTGAGTGTCATGTGACTTTTACTCCATGGAGACATCCACATATACAGAGTGGCAGAAAGGGAAGTTTTTAATTCCCTTTAAATTGAATGTGACTCCCAGCTGTTGTGTTGATACAATTGCTCACCAGTTTTGTTTTTTTCAGGAAGAAGTACAAGAAGGGACATCCACTCTGAGTGTCCACGGTCATAACATCAAGGTTACAGAGGCATTAAAAGACGGGGACACACTCACCTTCCTGGTTGTGTCTCAAAAGGTGAGAAAATGATTCATTTACTTGTTATTTGCTGAACATTAGATCTAGATGAATGCAGATTGATGCAGTTGATTTGTTTGAATTATATGGTACTGTTCGGATGACATGTTGTCTCTGTGGTCTGTGCCAGTTGTCTGGGACGGGGGAGTACCATGTGGCCCGGACCTATGAGGATTTTGAATGGCTGCAGCAGCACTTGTTCTCTCAGGAGGATGTGCCCGGGATACAGGGAGTCATAGTCAGTACTTTATTTCATCTGCACACAATCCCTTATTACTTACTTACTTGTAAACGTATGCACACTTTTCTGACAATGACAAGAAGATTAGTACTGGAATATCTATAAAATCAGTCAGTAAGGGGACAAACCAAAACATTATTGTTTGGAAGTGTGCATGGTGCTTTATGTCACCTTTCCTGCAGACTTTATTAACTACAAGTGATAACATGAAACATTGTGTTCTTGTAACACAGTGCTTTTGTAAATGAGAAAATCACAAAAAAAAATGTTTACTTCAAACAATGACTTAAGTTATGGGGGGCATTTTGTTCCTTTTAAAATGCTTCCTCCTTTTCTTTGTAACCAGGAAGCTGCCATTCTGCCAGCTGGCCCTGGTACCGTAGACAATTTAGTGGAAACTTTCTATTCTGATTGGATGTGTTTTTGTTTTTTTCAAGAAAATGCAACAGTATCCTATCAGGAAGTATTTGTTTGTGTACTACTTGTACAGGATGTACTAGTATGAGCGTGAGTGCAGCAGGGTTTTATGTGTTATACAAGCACGTATCTGATTCAGGGCATAATGTGTGTGCATACTGTAAATCCAAGCACATTTCAAAAAGCATTAACATTAACAGCATAAACCCAGCATGTATGTTCCTCTCCCAAGCAAAGCTTGCTTGTTTATCTTAAATCTACTTGTTCTTGTTTTTGATTGTATTTGCCTTTGTTTTCAGTTTATGAATAGACTCAATATTTTGACATGTTAATTTATTATTATGTTCATCATTATTTTTATGTTCATTATTTTCATTATCATTATTATCTTATGTTGGTATGGGATGGGATGGGATGGAGGGAGAGCCTTTGTGTATGTCCATGTTGATGTTACTATGTTGATGTTTTGTTGTTAAATTTATGTTTTTGTTTAATTAATTTAATATGCTTTAATTCTTCTTCTTCTTATTATTATTATTGTATTAATATAATTATATTATTTTTAAAATATATAATTAATTAATTAATAATATATTATATTATTTATTATTTTATTATTATATAATATAATTATTATAATGTACTTAATAATTATTATTCATGTGCTTAAATGTTTGTTAACTTCCGTGTTGTGTGCCCGAGGACCCCCTTGAAAACGAGATGGTGCATCTCAAGGGGTTTATCCTCTAATACATTTTGAAATTAAAAAGGGAAATTAAGAATGAAAAAAAAGTTTTGATTTTGGAAAAAAGAACAATAGAAGAAATGTTGCTTTGACAAACAATATGAAGTGTTAAAACGTGCTGTCTGTTTTTCTTCAAGTTTCCTCCTCTTCCTGCAAAGGCTCAGGTGAACGCATCTGCCAAGGTTATGAAACAGCTTGGTGAGTACATCTGAGGCCCCCTCCATTAAAAAAAACATGAAAGTAAGATTTAAATGTCATTGTTTATTATTCTGTTGCACCGTGTGCAGAGTGTAATATGAAGTGTTGATGATGATAAACATGTTGATGGTTTTCCTGCAGGTTTCCTTTGTTTAGGAGAGTGGCAGCCATACTGTAAAGCTCTGGAAACCTTCCTCCGGCAGGTTGCTGCTCACAGCATACTCGGCAAAAATAAAGCTGTGGAGATCTTCCTGACTAGCTCAGACGTAAGTGGACACAAATAAACATTTTTTTAAAATACTCTTTTTAACGATTAGAATTATTTTATGTCACAAAAGGGTGCAACGTGATACCTTTTTACAAGAAAGGCAGTTAATTAATGGATTAACTTCCATTGTCTCAGAAGAGAAAATGGAGGGATTCATGTGACAAATATAGTACCCTCCAAATATATGGAATATATGAAGGCGAGTAGCCTCATACCAGAACTAATGGTTCATTCAGATGGATCTTGTCAACTTATGAAGCTGTGTGTTGCACGCCAGGAAGTTGCACTGTGAATATCCAACATACAGTAGTGGTAGTTACCAGCTAACTATCTAACAATACACCGTTTACGGTAAATATATCTATATAATTATCATTTCTTTATCACAATGTGTGTAAATAATTGTAACACATCTTTACAGGTTAATGACCCCACCCATACATAACATTTGACAAGTGACCAACATGATACACCAGTTGTGTCCTCAAAACTTATGGTCCCATTTGGACGAGCCTTTTGCATAATGTTCCTGTTATCGGTGATGGACTTTAGAGAAGGCAGCAGCTACAGTTGGGCTCATTGGATCCACGAGAGTCTCAGCTTTACAGTGATACCAAATTTATGTAATTCCAAGACTGTTTAGGGACGCCAGTATGCAGAAATATTCAAATGAAAATAACACAATTAACTGCATGGTTTGTGCCCCAAACTGCATGTGATTATCATAAAGTGGGCATGTATGTAAAGGGGAGACTCGTGGGTACCCATAGAACCTATTTTCATTCACATATCTTGAGGTCAGAGGTCAAGGGACCCCTTTGAAAATGGCCATTCAAGTTTTGCCTCTCCAAAATGTAGCCTACTTTGGAGCATTATTTGGCCTCCTTCCCGACAAGCTAACATGACATGGTTGTTACCAGTGGATTCCTGAGGTTTCTTAGTTTCATATGATACCAGCTCTAAAACTGAGCCTGCTACGGCCTCTGAAAGACAGTAAAGTTGGTTGTGATCACCGGCGAGAGGGTTTTAACAAGGGAGTGTTCTTCAGTTGCTGCATGTGGCACATACACAGTTTTGATGAGATGAGCAACATAAGTAGTAACACTGCCTCTTCGTTGTATAAAAGTCAGAGTTTATGTTAGTGTTGGACGTGATTCAGTTCCTGATGATGATACAGTAAGTTATTTCCTGTCTGACGAGAGTTGAGTCTGGAATGCTGTGTATCAAGCATAAGCAGGTTTTATACTGGCATGAGCCAAAAAATCTTTTACACGCTCTACTTCCACTCATGTTGGGAAGATTTCATATGCGATATAATAGTATATACAGTATTAACTTCAAAAATGTTTATTTGTTTCTTTGTGTCTAGCCTCCAGGCAGACAGAGAGTAAGGAAAAACATTTTCAACCGGCTGAGTCAAGCTGTGGAAGAGATGAGGAAAGAAGGCCATAAGGTAGCTACACAACCGGGACTCACACAAACACAATTTACAGCCTCTACGCCTTTTACTGCCATAATGTGTGTGTCTGCAGGATGTGGATGAATTCTTTCAAACTGAACGAGATCATAACCTCGTTCTCACCAGCTATGCCAAGACCGCTGCAGAGGTGAGTCAGTCACCTGTTTGTTTTGTCCTCCTTCCTGTTTTTTTCTGTCCTGTGTGATGTTTGAACTTTTTCTTGCAGAGATTCCTGGATGTTGTGCAAACTGAGCAAAGTAAGAAAACTTCATTTATAGTTTGAGAGACTCATCATTTTAGTGTTATTTAGGATTTATTTGTGTTCAGATTCAACAGTTGAAATCTGCAGGAGGATATGTAGTGTATTAGTGTTCATCCACATTACAGCGCAATTATTGTTTGTCTCATCAAGTCTGATGTAAGTGTGTGTAATCATGTCTTTATTTGTTTGCAGAAATAGCAGTGGCCTGTGGACACTTCTCAGCTGCTCTACATATCTGTGTGGAACCAGGGGAGGATCCTGACAAACAGGCTTTCACTAAGTGAGACTGATCCCTGGCCAACATCACATGTACTTTTAAATGAATGCCTCTGTACATTGCGTACAATAGATTGGCATGATAAACAATATATAGTAAACACACTGACGACACCTTCTTCGTATTACAGGGCTTGTGTGAAATTATCAGAGGTCTTTGAATCTATGAAGGTAAGTTGCTTTTTAACAGGAATGTATGTACATAGCAATGTACCATTGCTTTGCCAAATTGCTGCTTGTGTGTGGGCAGAAAAACATGGCAAGTGTTGCTGAGAACAACGTCAGCACTCTTGGGCTCGGCCTGGATCTGGAGTCACGCTGCCAGGAAGCAGAAAAGGTGTGTCCTCTAGTTCTAAAATTAATTTATACTCATCTCATGTGTATGCTGTCCCTCCATCTACCTTGAATCCAGGCCTCATGTTGTGATACGACACTATACTATATAAATATTACTAATACTCCTCTGTGTAACACGCTTATTATTATGTCCAACGCAGGAGATGCTCTTCAGGAGAACCTGTAAACTGGTTGAGGTAGAGACCGCCAGAAGGAATGCAGAGAAGGCCAAACCTGTGAAGAAGGCTGCTGTGAGTGTATCCCAAGAACACACTGATCAGATCAGATGCTTTCTTGTGACCAGCAGGTGTCAGTAACGTTCTGCTAATGTGATTCAGAAGTAGAGCGTGGACCAGGAAAGCTGATGAGAGGAGTATAATCTGTATGTGTACAATGATGATAACATGCTCCCCCTATTCATCAGATGGAGGACGTGAAGAAAGCAGCAGAGACGGAGTTTCAGCACATTAGTGGAGTGGCTAAACAGGAGGTAAAATATCCAATTTAAAACGAGTTTCTCCGTAGTTTCCACATGGCTCAAGTGCAGTGTGTAACATCCCGTTTGTTGACATTCATGTTGTTTCTCCCAGATTGCGCGCTTCCAGGCTGCACGTGTGGAGATGCTGCAGCAGACTCTGGTCCAGTGGAGTGAAAAGCAGCTTCTTACAGCCAAAGAAAGTGCTGACCAGTTCAACCAGCACCTGCAGGCCTTTAGAGGGATGGCCTAGTGACCCACGCTCTTAATGAGGCATCCTCCTCAGTATGTCTAAACATAGCATGGGATAACCCAAATCTGTCCTTCACCCTGTTGTGCCATCCAATTCGACTGTTATCAGGCCATTAAATAGGTGTTATCTGTCGCTATAAGCACCATAGATGTGGGTCAGTAGGGGCCTACTACGCCTAGTAAGTTGTAAATATAAAAGTGAAACTTAAAAGCAACACGTTCTACCACGTAAAACTGAATGAAACATTATCTTTTGAACACAAACGGCTTTTTTAGGTTTAGGCCACGAAACCACTTAGTTAAGTTTAGGGGAAAAACATCATGTTATGGATTAAAATAACTATGTTTCAAAATGAAAGTGAAACTTTATGCTTGTGAACCATGGATGTATAAAGAGAACTGGATACAGCATTGGAGGCGGGTTTCTCGTTCATTCCTATGAAAGTTGCTCAGTGGCGCATGATGCCAAAATGGCTCGACTTTCCACTGGAAAAGTACCCTGATCTTCCGGCAATCTTCCTGAGTAACGTCCGCTCATTAACCTGGCTCGGTCACTGGTTCACAGCCATCACGCGCATCACGTCGTCACATCTTGCTAACTCCACCTCCAAGCCCTCGCTCCAGCCTCGGTCTGGGTCTCATTCACATGAACGGAGGAAGGAAAATAACTCTGGATTCAGCTATTAGTGCGTTTTACAACTTTTACGACCTAATGATTAAATAAGGGATATTCAAGTGTTCGTACTGGGAAGTTGATTTACCTCAAAAAAAATTATCCGCTGAGTTACAGATGTCTCTTTCCCAATGTAAGTCTATGGGAAAAAGTATTTTTGGGCCCAATGGCATCACATGACAGACACGGAAGTTGTAGTAATGCCGTTTGGCCTCTACGAAAATTGGCATCAACGACCAAACCCCTGAACTCTGCTCCTGTCATAATGTCTACAGTAGCTAGAGGTCGCTATCGTGTTCTTTTATACCTTCTTTTGATCTACCATGTGAATAGATGATAAAACCTACTAGTGGGTGTAGTAGGCCCCTCTTGAACCACATCTATGGTGCTTATAGTGACCAATAACGCCTTTTCAATGGCCTGACAACGGTCTAATCGGCTGGATGTGCTGTAGTCAGTTATTTCAGTGGATTCAATCACATCCAGTGTAAATAAAGAAATGTAAGTAAAAGAGAGAAAGGGGAAACCTTCCTGTTAATCAAACAGCCTCCCTATAATGTGCACTCACTTTCCCTCAGTCTCTCCTCAATCATACTCCACCAGTAAAGCCCCGGTAGAGATGATGGTTTTGATTTCTTAGCAGTGTGCCGTTGTGTGTGTATTTGTTTTGTGCTGAGAGTGTATTGTGCTGCTCTCAGGCCACCACATCAGCCGGGTCACACAAAAATAAAGTGTGATGAATTGATTCCCAAAGTACCTGCTTGCCTTTGTGTGTGTTTCTTACCTCTGGATCATTAATCAGTTGGTTTGACTGCTCCTGCAAGGACGTGGCAGCAGCAAGGACACTCTGTGTTGGCTTTTTATTTAGCTGTTTTGAAACTAGTCTGGCTTTGTGAATATCTGTTAATGATCTCTCTTACTAATGATCACTCTATCTTCTATGTGATTGAATGGAACCTGTAGTAAAGTCTGGTGTAAGACTGTGACGCACTTAACTGAAAAATTTCTGCACATAAGCACAATGTCATCTTCCCCTTCTCTGTCCGCTGCGGACCATAGGTCCATATCTCAGCGCTGCTTCATCTCATCTGTTCCGGCCTGTAATCTCTCCGCTGGGTGAATCAGGAGGAGTGGTTCCCATTTGAGGGAATGAGTCAGAGAGAGATAGATGACTGGTCTCAAAAGAGGAGAGGGTGGAGAGGAGGTTTGGCTCATTTGACAATGAAGGAGTAGATAAAGGGCAATCATGCCATGGAGTGGCAATCCAAACAGAATGAATTAATGACTGGAATTATTTGGTAGAGTCTTGGTTATAATGAAAGGCTGCCTCATAACTACAGCTTATCCTCAGATAGAGTCCCACAACGCTCACAAGCAACAAATAAATGTATTTTATTTAGTATTTTACCGATACTAGTAAAAATCTGCCCAAAAAACACTAGCCCCTAAGTGTGCTCATGAATACTGTAGGCTTGACTGGTTTAAAGGAACAGTGTGTAGCTTTTCAGAGGATCTATTAGCAGAAATGTGTGTATATTCACCTGAAACTAAGAATCTTTGTGTTTTCATTACCTTAGAATGAGCCCTTCATATCTACATAGGGAGCGGGTCCTCTTCACGGAGTCCGCCATGTTGCTCCGCCATGTTTCTACAGTAGCCCAAAACGGACAAACCAAACTCTGGCTCTAGAGAGAGCATTTCACGTTTTTACGTTACCTGAAGGCCACCCTGGTTCTCCAACACGCTTGTGAAACTGCGGTAACGTGAGTCGCAGAGTGCAAAACCGTGGTGCCGTCAGCCGCTGTTGGAAAGGGAGGAGTGTGCGGAGGGTTGGTTGCAATCTGCAACCACACCACTAGATACTGCCAAATTCTATGCACTGCACCTTTAACACTGCTTAAAACAAACCAAAGACACCTGTTGTTTGAACTTGCTTTGGTTTAGACCAAAAATTGTACCACAGCAGCTTGAGCACACTCTACAAACGCATCCTGTGCATATCTCCTAATTTATTGGAAATGTTATGTTTATATCAGAGATCACCTGCGAGTCACTGAAACACTGGTCTAGCTTTTTATACGCCATTTTATGTTGTTGAGGCAGTAACAAAAAGACTTTCACTGTCTTCATAGTACACACATTTATTGATCATTAATCCAGCAGTTTCCCCATTTAGGTTTTGCACTTCATTTTTGTGGTTTATCGGTTTTAATGAGGCGCAGTTAAAGTTAAATGTAAGAAGTTTATGGAGCATTTTTTATGATTCTGTGGTTTTGCTTCTTTATGTGGATGCTTCTATCTACCTGAGAAAAACACTCAGTGGATGTGAACATGCATGATGCTGTACTTACAGTAAGCAAGACAAATGAGAAAACGGTGTATTTTTTTTTCGCAGGAATCAATATATTGCAACAATATGCTCTCCGTTATTATGCTTTCATCCCTGCTGTTTGTAACTGCATTATGCCGGATGAATTTCACAACAGGGGAGCCACATGTCTGGTGCTTTCATTTTGGGGCGGCAGCAGCTAACTAGCGCACATGCTGAGAGTGCACACACACACACACAAACACACACACACACACACACACACACACACACACACACACACACACACACACACACACACACACTAATGAGAGCCCTCCTCAACTGCTGAGAGCATGACCCAGATCAAGGGCGGAGAGATCATGGCTACGCTCTGTGTCTGTGAGAGTGAGTGTGCATCCCATTGAAAACATGCACTTAGAGCTGATCTGCTAAAGTAGCTCATTACTGGTGGAAAGGCAGCACTCAGCACACCGCCCCGTGGCCTGACAGAGACCAGCTTGTCAAGTGTGAAGTGAAGGCAATAGCTTGTCTGAATACACAGTGGGACTCAGCTGCCCCAACACGGCCACACCATGCCAGTTTGATGAGTACGACAGTCTGTTAGGTCACATTTGATTAGCAGTTTGTAATCAGTTTACAAAGGAGGTGTTGTTGCTTCCTCATTCTCTGCTGTCTTGAGTCATATACATCTACACTGGGTGAATTATATGTTGCTGTAATAAATTAATGAATCTTTAGTAACATAAGTCACAAGAATTGGCGTGGGCATGTTTTAACTCAAGAATGAAATAAGATATTGTTGGGGCAGATAATTCATACTGTACTTTCATTCTTCTTTTCATTTTCATTTACTTGTGCTGCAACATCTGGTCACAAAGTGTAAAAAAGGATAAACTTTGATTACTGATAAATCAAAAGTTAACAACTAAGGATTTAAAGGTACAGGGTGTAGGATTTGGCGACATCTAGTGGTGTGGTTGCAGATTGCAACCAACTGAGTACCCCTCCGCTCACTGCTCCCATTCCAAGACTCGATAACGTGAGCCGCCGAGTGCAAAACCGTGGTATCCTCTGAGCGAGGATTATACACTAATGAAAAACATAATTCTGAATATAATATTCAACTAACAGATCCCCTGAAATGTTACATAACACTGTTCCTTTAGTTAAAAAATAAATTCAACATGCATGAGATATTGATGACAAATTTGTTAATTCATCTGATGCAACTACTGTATGTGATGTTGGTAATAGATCAGATATTCTGTCTTGTCTTTCCCGGGCTGGTTCCCCCTTCAGACGTCCACATTGCTCTTCTCCATCTTCACAGCCATCTTTGATATATCTTTGAGGATCTCCCCCTCCTGGGAAGCTGCAAGAACTTAATTTGACTACAGAATGCAAACATGAAAGTCCTTTTTCAACTTTCCAATCGAGACTTGACATCCCTGCCAATTACACGGGTCTTGAAATAAAAAAAAAAAGAAAAACAAACTTTGAAAGCCTTAATCCTGTATCCGCTCGCTTCTGTCATAAGGTCCGAGGCTCGGCTGTCACAAATTAGTGAGCGCGTTGCAGCTGAGTTGAGTCAACCCAAGGTTGTCGGCACCTCATTAAATCTAATCACCGCCGTATACAGATTATGACTCATTGAAAGTTTGCAGGATGTAGGATGAGACTGGAAGAGAGGGAGAAATAAATGCCATAATGCAGATGCCCTAACATCTGTAGTTTATACAGCTTTATACGGCAGCACAGCCCATTCTGAATGCGCAGCAAGGTGAATGCTACAAAATAGAGCCCTCTCAGCCCTGAAATCAGCCCTAATGGTAGCACTCCACCGATGATTTGGTTAGTGGATACTGTATCAATTTTCTCCCCTTGCAGTGGATTATAGCAGTGCAAAGCATTAGACTTGCTAATTTACCCCACGTCTCTGTTCACTACTGAATGGAGCCATAAATATTAATACGTTCACACTCCCCTCCTGGCTGCTTGTCATGCGTTGAAGGGTTTGCGGGTGATGGTATGATATTGTTAATTAGGTTTGCAGGAATAATGTCAGCGGCGAACCTCTGGACAGGCTGACATGCTGAGGTGATGACTTTCCTGCCATTCTTAATATTCTCTGGATGTACTGCAACACGGAGAACACGAACAGGAGACATGCGGCATGGGGAAAAAAAAACTGTCCATCACCTGATTTCATAACATAATTAATCTTTTTTTTCTCACATAAAAGGCTTTTCCGATTAAATATTAAAGAAGGAAACACATTATCTAAGAAATTATGTTTTGTTACGCAAAAAGGTACAGTACGGTGATTATCAACAAGTACACAACTCAGAGTGCACACTCACCCACACACATACAAATGCAGCCATTAGTGTAAAATCAATTATTCATCAATTTTTCCACCCCAGCTTTGAGCAGCACCCACACACAACCAGGTTCTCTGCTCCAGAGGTCATTTTGTCACATGTCAACATGTGGCCTTTTTTTTCAGCCTCCATCACCAACAGCTGAGTGCTGCATTGCATGACACGTGGTTACTATTAAATACTACTGGAGCAACAGTTGTTCTGCATTCTGGTACATGTTTTGTGTCCACAACTGGAAGGAAAAGTCATTGAGAGCTAAGAAGATGCTCTGATCTTTAAGTTGTCTGAACTGAATAGGATGTGTCTGATGATGTGAGTAGGAGAGGTTCGTGTCATCTTTGCAACTCTGCAGAAAAAAAAGGAAATTTCTTTTTTGTTTAATTTTGTTAAGGCGACACACCCCAGGCAAAAACATAATTTTTCATGCACTGAGCAATTTTGGGCTATTTTGCTTCCATAACATGTTTTTTTTTCTAGTGCCGACTAGTGGATAGAAAACATCCAAAATACACATTTAGGTGTTTATTTTACTACACTTTGTCAGGTTGCGAAAAATCCAACGGGCCTCCACTATTCGATCTTGGAGGATGTAGCGGGCTCCGTTTTAAAGTTAGAGTGAAATAAAATACTGGCATCACATGAAACTACAAAAACCTAATGAATCCATTGGTACCAACCATGTCATACTAGCTTGTCGGGAAGGAGGCTAAATAACGCTCCAAACTTACGCTACATTTTGGCGAGGAAAAACTGTCATGGGCATTTTCAAAGGGGTCCCTTAACTTCTGACCTCAAGATATGTGAATGAAAATGGGTTCTATGGGTACCCACGAGTCTCCCCTTTACAGACATGCCCACTTTATGATAATCACATGCAGTTTGGGGCAAGTCATAGTCAAGTCAGCACACTGACACACTGACAGCTGTTGTTGCCTGTTGGGTTTGAGTTTGTCATGTTATGATTTGAGCATATTTTTTATGCTATATGCAGTACCTGTGAGGGTTTCTGGACAATATTTGTCATTGTTTTGTGTTGTTAATTGATTTCCAATAATAAATATATACATAGATTTGCATAAAGCAAGCATATTTGCCCACTCCCATGTTGATAAGAGTATTAAATACTTGACAAATCTCCCTTTATGGTACATTTTGAACAGATAAAAATGTGTGATTAATTTGCGATTAACTGCAATTAAATATTTTAATCGATTGACAGCCCTAAACACAACAATTCAGAAAACTTGTAATACAAAACATAATTTTCTTAATGTAAGTAATCAACAGGGGAAGTTTCATGGTGATATATATTAATTAAAAATTGTTAACCCTATTCACCTGAAGTGTCTGGTAAAATGTATGGAATTTTACAATCCATATCTTTAAAGGCCGTTTTCAAAAATGTATGCAAATTAGCAAAGATAATGCATCATTTGCATAATTAAACATACATTTTCAGAAAATTTGTGATACAAAAAATATTTGTCTTAATGTAAGTTTCATGCATGGTTGATATCTATTAGTTATTTTTTTACCATATTCACCTGGGGTGTCTCCGCTCAAATCTTTGATGAAAAAGTTTTCTATGAAAATCTATTGATCACCAGAGAAAATAATCTCTTTTTTTTACCCGTCAGCTACTTTACTGAGCCCCTGGAGCTGCACAGGATTCACAGTGTTGTTCAAGGACACCTCAGCGGGGTGATGCTCGCTGCCAAACCAGGGGCTCAAACGGGGCCTTCTACAGTAGTTGAAGGACAGACTCTCTGCTCACTATTATTCCAAGCAAACATACAAGGGCAAAGCCACCAGATGGAAAGTCATCCCAGGCCCGGCAGCAAACAGAGGTTGAGCATCTGTTGCAGGGATGTATCCAAGCCCACTCCGGAGCTCAAGACAAGTCTCACCTCACCTTTCCTGCTGCTGTTACCTCTGACTCACACTTGGCAAAGACGTACAGATGGGATCGCAAATGCCCCCTGGATACTGCCATTAAATTTCACTTTGAGATAATGCCCGCTAAAGTCTCATTAAATCCCAGTCAGAGATAATGCATGGTAAACTCCCATTATGGTTTGATTAGAAGGCACGGGGCCTGCCGTCGTGCTGATTGTGTTTTTAATCAGATCCTTCCTGCTGCAGAGCAAATAAGAAAAAAAAAAAAAGAGAAGGAACAAAGCAAAACAAGCTGAGCAAGCAGAAACTATTTCCTCTCTCTCTACGGACAATAGTGGAATTGTTGTGTATTGTTTTTGGCATAATGAAAGCATATGAGGGTGGATTTTAAATGGAATTGTTTTTCAGTGTTATTACTGTGCCGCTGCAGAAATGAACAATTTGGTGGAACACAAACCAGCAAAAAGAGAGTTTCATCAGTTTCACGGCTCTCCTATTTAAGTGCTTTCAAACTTTATTGGCTAAATTGAATATTTGTACTTTTTACACTCTTATAAGAGGTTTTAGTTCTCAGGTGCATTCGTGATCAGCGACATTGATCATTTTAATAGCCTTGTTTAATATGAATTAATGGCTCGTTTCGTCTAATAGACCAGGGGTTTTCTAGTCTGAGATTGTGGGCCTCCCCTTAGAAAAAGCTTGCTCAGTCAATTTCTGGATGGATCATGATTATGTTATTTGATCCCACATTAAACACATGAACCAAGATAATAGTAATAGTAGGTCTTGAGCCTGGTATATAGCTCAGGGCGTTTGCCCTTTTCTGTCCTTAAGCAGTCATTGATTGAGAGAGAAGAGAGGAGATGGAGGAGGAGCCAAGAGAGACTAATATTGCAGGTATACAGAGTATATCCATCTCTTTTTCTGGCAGTTTTCAGTATTGGTGTCATTGATGAGGTTGGTGTACTACTAGGTAGATGGGTGGTAGGTTACCGAGGAGGAAGTGGGTGTACTCTCCTATATATTCTAATGGCTTTTTGGCTGATAAGTGGGTATACTGTAAACCACCAGAAAAAGAGGTGTGTATACCCAGTATACCTGCGTATACCCTCCACCACACCACTAAGTACCTATACCCATCTATCAGCCAAAAAGCCATTGGAATATATAGAGAATACCCACTTCCTCCTCTGTAAC
This sequence comes from Hozukius guyotensis, assembly GCA_916700995.1. NCBI lineage: Eukaryota > Metazoa > Chordata > Actinopteri > Perciformes > Sebastidae > Hozukius > Hozukius guyotensis. The sequence goes on along the minus strand of CAKALU010061712.1, from coordinate 17,084 downwards.
TTGCTCATCTACCTAATAGTACACCCACCTTATCAACGACCACTACACCACTGCTTTAGACGACAACAAATAGGCTACATAAAAAGGTCCGTCCTAAGGCATTTATTAGTTTCCGACTCTGGAAAAGTGGGGAGAACAGTCAAATTCCTCCAAAACTGTATCTCTGAGCTATCTCTTTAACCAAATCACACACATTTAGGCTATTCTACGTGATCTTCTTTTGATAGCTAATGTAAAAATGTTTTCACTTCCATTCACCAAGCCTCCCCTAAAAGTGTTTGGAGTTTAAAAACCACTGCAATAGACCCAATAGTCGACAGAGTATTAGGGCCACATTGAAGGAAAAAAAAAATCTGAGATTTCGAGAATAACGGCTTGTTTCAAACGCACAATTTCTGAATACGGGCTGTGTGTATCTATCCGTATATTGAGCGTTTTGATAGTTTAACAGTATTTATATAGCACTTAAACCTGCTTTATAATGTAAAAGACCTGAAAATCTCACTTTTTACAATATGGGACCTTTAAGCTAATGTCTTGGAAACAAATGAAGTGTGGTTACACAGCTTTGTGTGTGTGTGTGCATATGTGGATGGAAGTGTGTTGACAAACTTTTTTTTAGTTGTTTTTTTGCAGCTGCCAGCACCCACTGTATAGTTTTGCCAAATATTGAAATAAGTAGCTAGTTTCCACACAGATGGCGCAGGGCTACTTAAAGTATCATGGAGAGGACCAGGGAGGAGCTGCAGCTGTCTCTGTGCTTCCTGCTTGTTCACACTCTGTGATTTATCATATTATTGGACGACACCCTGCTCAGCAAAGTCAAATCAAATTTATTTGTATTGTCTCAAATCCCAATACGATGTCTCATAATTAGGCTTTAAAGAGGCACATTAATAGTGGCTATACCATATCAGCCCAAGCTCTATAAGGAGACTAAAAAATACTAAAGAACCTAAAAGATAAAGAAGAAAATAAACATGGAAGAAACCTCAGAAGAGACAACTCACAGATAAATCTTCCCTCCTCAGACAGCTGGGGTGCAATAAGAACTAAAGAGGGGTTAAAAGTGCTACAGGAATGAGTCCTAAAACCAGGAATTGAGATAGCATTTTAGCACTTCGACTCCCTCGTCTGAATTCAATGGGTCTTTTGAATAGGTTTTCAGTGGGGCTGTCAATCGATTAAAATATTTAATCGCAGTTAATCGCCTGATTGTCCATAGTTAATCACGATTAATCGCAAATGAATCGCACATTTTTTATCTGTTTAAAATGTACTTTAAAGGGAGATTTGTCAAGTATTTAATACTCTTATCAACATGGGAGTGGGCAAATATGCTGCTTTATGCAAATGTATGTATATATTTATTATTGGAAATCAATTAACAACACAAAATAATGACAAATATTGGCCATAAATAAAGGTACTGCATTTAGCATAAAAAATATGCTCAAATCATAACATGGCAAACTGCAGCCCAACAGGCAACAACAGCTGTCAGTGTTTCAGTGTGCTGACTTGACTATGACTTGCCCCAAACTGCATGTGATTATCATAAAGTGGGCATGTCTGTAAAGAGGAGACTCGTGGGTACCCATAGAATCCATTTTCATTCACATATCTTGAGGTCAGAGGTCAAGGGACCCCTTTGAAAATGGCCATGCCAGTTTTTCCTCGCCAAAATTTAGCGTAAGTTTGGAGTTTTATTTAGCTTCCTTTGCGACAAGCTAGTATGACATGGTTGGTACCAATGGATTCCTTAGATTTTGTAGTTTCAGATGTTGTCAGTATCTTCACTCTTAGCTTTAAAGCCCGAGCCCGCTACAACCTCAAAAAGATTGAATAATGGGGGCCCGTTGGATTTTTAAGAGGTTAATTAAAAATCGCAAGTTGCGTTAATGCGTTAAAGAAATTAGTGGCCTTAAAGCAAATGTGCGTTATTGCAAAAATATGTCATCCCTACACTCTATCAATAAGCTAAATTAAATAGTCCAATTGTTAGAATATAGCAAATCACATTTTGATATAGCTAGACCAGTATAATAAGTTAAAAGTGAAGTATGTGAAAAAAGTTTTCATGTCATTCAGAGTGTTAAAGGACCGCTGGACTGTGGGCCCCATCCACTAAACTATTGCTAAAATTATTCACCAAGACAACAGTGAAATAGCTCCACGTCTGAGCCGAGTCTGGACTGCACTGCAGAGACAGTTTAATCCCGTCAAATTTAGAAAGTTATGCACACTTTTAAGACAGCAAGAATGGTTTTAAATCTGGATTTGGAAATCACAAGTTAGGCAGCTCCCTTGACAGCAGCTGGGACTTTATGTCAGAAAGAGGGGGCTCGGTAGGAAAGGGCTCTGTTTCCTGAGGATTTCTCTTAGTTCTTGGAAACCAAGAGGCCTTCCTGCTGAGGTCTTAAAGCTTGTAAAGAGACGTGGAGGTTTATAAGGTTTGTTAATTTTGGCAGAGCAAGACTATATTTACTATTTTCATATGCTAAGAGCAGCATTAATCTTTGCAAGCCTTCCTTGTAGGAAGACTATACTGGGGAGCTAAGACTGGAGAAATATAGAAAAATGTAGGAGTTATTAGTCACAAGCTTGACTTGTTTCATAAAGGTTAGGACATATTAAAGGGTAACTTTGGTATTTTTCTACCTGGACCCTATTTTCCAAGGTTTATGTGTTCACATATACGCAAAAAATGCTGACTAATCGCTCTGAGTTCGTTTGGAGGGCTGAAAGGGACCAAGTGCGAAAACACCCTTAGACACAAAAACATGGAGAAATAGGGTCCATCTTGAAAAATGCTGAAGCTGCCCTTTAAGCCAGAGAAAATGACATTACAGCACAGTTATGTATGTTGAAGTCTCAGAGGAAGAGCCTGCTCACAGCTCTGTGTCCTGTACTTGTGTCTGGAGAGAGAGACTGTGCTGCTGCTTCTCTCACCTGCTGTCTGAGCAGCGATTCTTCTTTCTGTCTCATTCAGCTGAGCCTGTAGGAGACACAGAGGGCTTTGTAACTGTACCCGATAAAAAAATGATTTTCTGCTGATTACAGCAGTTACAGCACATCTACAGAAAAGAGGTGCTGAGACAAAGGAGAGGACACAAGACCTATACTGAGCTATCTCATAAGGTCTATTTCCTATATAAGAAGAATGAATATGTTTTACTTTACACACACACAGAAGCGAGGCGTTTGCTGTAGCAGTGGATCAAGATGTGTCATTTAATAGGCAACTATTATTATAGAGAGCATTTTTATCATACTAAGCACAAAGAGAGAGGGAACAAAGTCATTAAAAGTGATGAGCACAATAGTACATTTTTAACAAGCTTTACCAGCTGCGCTCCTGTTTTTTCTCTGCCATTACACGTGTCTATTGTGTGTGTGTTGTGTGTGTGTCTGCCTTTCTCATAGTATGAAGCAGCCAATTAGAGTCTGACTGGGAGAAAATGCACAGTACAGGTGTAAGAAGTATGGGGGACTAAAAGGAGAGGCAAAGGGAGGAGAAGGGAAGAGAGAATATAACTTAAACAAAAGAACAACAAAGGAAAAACACACACACCTTTTCTGAAAGGGGGAAATTAATTGGACCATCTTTAAAGAATCCAGATCCTTCTTTTTTACGTGGCTGCGCTGTTATTAATCAAAGTCAGACAGCTGAGCGAATTATTCTCCGGGAGTGATAATGAATGATGAGGGAGAGTGTGTCTTCTCTGTGCTGAGATTAACCCTTCCTCCACTCAGAGAGAGTTACTACAGAGCACTGAGGAGTACAACAGCAGCGGTTCTCCATGAGTCAGCAAGACATCATAACTATGCAAAAAGATAAATGAGGATATGTAGGTGTTTACTGTTGGTGTACAGACATACTGTATTCTTAAATGATGATATTTGACAGACATTGTCTGCCCTTTTTTTATATTTACAAATATAAGGGAGGTATCTTAACTTAAAGGTCCAGTGTGTAGGATCTGGCTGTATCTAGCGTTGAGGTTACAGATTACAACTCCTCCCGTGGGCCAAGCGTGTCGGATTGCTACGAGAACGCGATTGGCCCTCTCTAGAGCCAGTTGTTGTAAGAGTAGAGTGTGTGTGTGTGTGTGTGAACGTGGGAAAGTGAGTGGTAAAGCAAGAGAGAGAGAGAGCGACAGCGTTAGCGACTCCGGCCCAAGCAGGAGCACACATAAGTTGTTCCCTTTGTCCCTTTGTGGTTACTGATTTTTTTTTTAAGGTTAATCCAATCATTTGTCTCTGTTGAAACATAATCAATAGTAGCAATATAGCAAATAGCAAATAAACAGGGAGCATTGATTTTTCTAAAAAACACATTAAATAAAATGAAACAATGTGAAAACCACAAAAAGTCGTGTAGTTTTATGTGAGTTCATAAAATAGTACGATTAACTGAAGTGAAGCAGGAGCAAGTTTAATGCAACCTGCAGATACAAATCGGTGTCAATGTCAGTAAGACCATGTCATTCCTTCACCTCTTCATCTCAAACAATGGTCCACAGAAACACACACACAAAGCTCCCTAATCTGCTCTGTGTAGCCAGTAATGAATATGAATGAGGACATGAATATAGATGAAGTAAAGAAAAATTAATATTGATGAAGGCAGTTTCTCTGACTGATGGTGTGGGGGCACCGAATGGAACCAATCAATCATCGTAGAGCGACCACATGATTGGCAGGAAGGTCCGTCGCTCTTGTCAGTATATACAGTACCAGTGTGTGTGTACATATAAATAGATTTGGAATAGATGGGGTTTTTATCAGAGAAGCTGTTGGTCAGCTGACCTTTGCAGTGTTAGAAATCTCTTAGCTGCATTCGTAACACTTCAATGTAATCTTACACTGATTTGTGTGCTGCCTCAGTAATTAATAAGCACTGCTACTTGTGCTGGTACATTTGAAGCTGTAGTAAACAAAATGTAATGAATGCATCTACCCTGACAAACTAATGGCATCACCACTAGATGTTTGTTGGGATGATAAATTACATGCAAAACAAGCGCATGCATTTTCCTTAATGGTTTTATTGTCATTAAACTGATTAAACCAACTCCAGAGCTTAATGAGGCAAGCCAGTCAGATGGCAGAGGAATTGATGGAAGTTATGGGGTGAGGTCAAGGGTCAAATTTTCTTATTGACCTGCTGATTGAACTGCCCTAAAGCACCATATCAGTGACTGCACCTGACATCTTTTCAGTGTCATGCAGTCCCCTCAGCTTCAACTTCCCCCCTGAAATGAAACGCTTCCTACAGGCTGTCGCCTCTCAGTGCTTCATTACGGGGCTAATGCAGCGTCTCCTGTTCCTACAGCGGTGGGATCGTTTACCACCTCTTTACCTTGTGCTTTTCCCCATTTACCCCAGGCCTCCCATTCCCAGTAATGAGTCAAGAGGCACCGATGGCTGAGTGGATCGCATTGTTCCCCCACCATCTGTGGGATATCGACTGTGCAGCCCTTGATCCCTGCGAGAGAGAAGTGAGTCTCAGTCAGAGCTGAAATGTCTGCATGGACACCTACACGTTATTGCTTCACCAGAGAGTCACAGTGAGTTCAAGGGCTCTTCATTAGAGGACTGAGGTACATATTTGCTCCTAGTGGAAGTGTTTTTTTACTGACGCTGACCTGATGCTCCAGGAGGATGTACACTAGGCAAAATGATTCTTTACAACCTTGCAAAGCATTGATAGATGGTTTATTAACCATTAAAGATTAGTCAGATGTTGCATATTCACCCATCAGCACCTTTAAAGCTCAGTAACACATAATAACACAAAATCCAAAGTGTAAAAACAACAATTTGTGTTTTTTCAAAGGGTCTATTTAGGCCAAGAAAATAGTCCCGAACATGACCCCCCAGAACAACCACACATTATCGTTTTTAAAGTGGGCTATCGATCTTCTCATCTAACTCTCGGCAAGAAAACAATAAGCATTTTCCCCCATTCCTTTAATAAGGCCATTAAAACCCTTTCTTGTTTGAAACATCGACTTTATATAAGAAGTGGACGTAGTCACTGTGACGTCACTTATTGGTTTGTAGACTGCCGTTTTGAAGCCTTAAGTTTGGCATTTTGGCATTTTTGGAAAAACATCATGGTTGGGCTTAAAATAAATATGTAAACTAAGTAAAATCAAACGTAACCCAAGTATGGAAAAATACTTCACAAACATAACTTACAAAACAAAACACCGGTCTCAAAGTCTCAGTGTTTGTCGGACCCATCCAACTCTACTCCCGCTTCCCATAAGCGATCTTTCTTACTTTTTATTCTACGTCACTAGCTCTGAGCGTAGCATATTTACGCGGATGAATTTACATTGGAGTCAGTACAGACTACATAGCGTACAAATGACATGCCAAAAGCAAGAACAGCGTTCTTATTGCACACTTTTGCCTTGCGTATATCGTGTCGTTCATACACCTTTTCGTGTGACCGGGCTGAAATGTGAGGTTCACGTTCCACCTTAATGGAAAGACAAGAAGGAAATGGTAATGAAAGCTTGCATGTCTTCTGTGAAGGGAACATGTATTGTTTTCTTCAATAATAAGGTACACATTTGTATAATTTGTTTCTCTGTGATCTGACGTGGACATCTGTTGATATAATACTGACACAGTCACATATACGTACGTCACTGTTATCAAACTTTCACTTCCCTCAAACTCCCTTGCTGTCACTTCCTGGATCTGCCGTGACAGGACCGTATCGACAGTGGCAAGAATCCCCGTGACAAGTGCGATGGTGGAAATTGTGACATGTATCCGTGGTGGCAGTGCAGAGGGCTGTGACAGGCCTAGACAGCACTGCCTACCCCGTGTCATGAGATAGTATGTCAGCACTGTGTGTGACATTCCCCCAGGGGCACAGTTTGTGTAAAAGAGACACTAAAACCAGCGTCCCTGTTAAAGCCCATCGAGTGTCAGGGCAATAACAGAGAGAGGCTGCAAATTATGAATGAATAGTTAATTAGATCCCACTGTGCACATAATTTGTGGATAATTCGTGGCCACCCAAAAAAAAAAGTGTTACATGATCATCTCTGGGAGGAACTTAATCGGCTTATACGGATGAATCTCTTTTGTACAAACCCTCTCTGAAGGCTTTTAGCCTGCCAGAGGTGGCATCGCTCTTTTCTGCTTTACAATACGCTCTCAGAGAGCCGCAAAATGGCCACAGTTGAGCTTGAGCAATAGAAGTCTCTATCATAGACATATATTAACTGGGCAGCGCAGACAGAATGGCCTAAATGAGATCATTGACCAAATTCTTTAATTGCTAAATGGGCTCTAAATTCAGAGTTGAGCGTAAGCTGATAGAGAAGGATAGATATTTTTAAAGCGAGAAACTGCATTCTCAAGCCCTATAAATCAGAGTTTTTCCCCTCTGGCTGTATTGTAGAGCCAATTAGTCAGATGGATGTGCTGTGTTATCTTCACTCTGGCTCATCTCCACTGCGCAGGCACACAGCCCCTGTAAACTACTGCGGCCCAATAGGCCCCGATAAGATCTGTAATAAAGAACCACCCTGCTGATATTTCTGCCATCACAGCAGCTAAAAGAGAAAAAGCAGAGGTTACCACCATGTGGTGTCATATACACTCTCATCTAATCATATCACTTAGCACCAACATTATTGAGTGGGCAATAAACTGCTTCTGTAGCCTCTACACTCTCTCAATCATTTTTACCTGAGAGTTTAGATAATAAAGTGTTTCACATACACACAGTTATCTTAATGTTTTAATCTGTTCATCTCATGGACCATAATGAGACTGTCTTAGAAACCACATCTTAAAGGCGTACTCCGTTGTTTTAGTATTACACTTGTATAAAGTTTAAGAAAGTTACAGATTTTAAAACTAATTGTTGAACATGATGCAGCAGCAACCTGACTTTTAGTCCCTCACCATGTGTTCAGACAGAAATGGAGGCAAATTTTAAGGCAGCGCGGCTGCATACAAAGTCAATGAAGAGGTGCGAGTAAGTGTGAATTTGAACAGGATGGCACGAACAGAGGGTAAAGGCCTTTACACACGGGGGCGCGTGGTAAATAAACAATACGAAAATGCAAAATACTCAACTGCGAATATTATACTCTATGTTCGGGGCTTTTATTGTGAAAGGTAAAACAACAAACACAAGGCTTTCCAGGAGACTGCTGTTTGTGTCCGGTGCGTCCAAGTTTAACTTTCACTTTACAATCAGCTGTTCGTTTGTGTCCCGTGTTCACAGCGTCAAGTCACATTTTCACTGTACAAACGTAGTTTTAAGCCCAACCATGTTGTTTTTTCCTAAACCTAACTAAGGGGTTTTGTTGCCTAAACCTAAGCAAGTGTTTTTGTTTAATTCACAACATTAAGCACGTGTTTGCTGCGCCCGAAAAGTGATGCGATGGGTCTGACAAAGCATCAGTATGTATCGAGTTGGTATGAGAATGTGTTGGAATGACGCAAGGCGAATATTCGCATCATTTTCTGTCTGAACACACCTTTAGAGTCCTTAAATCCTACACACCCAATAATGCAACTAGATCACCACACCATGGCTCTCAAGCTCCACACCCCACTCTATAACACAGGCTTTCTGTCTCGAGAGCCACATAGGACATTAAACAACAGTTTTCACAGGCAATGGTTCTTTAATGAGGTGGTGAATTTTTGCATGAGTGGATTCACATTAAGAAAACTATAAAAGAATCAATAAAACAAAATAAATAAATAAATATATTAACTATTTAGTCTACAAGCTTCACTGTCTTGTTGCATTTCTTCTGATTGGTACAGTTGAGGTAACGACACTCTCTGGGACACACACACTGAAAATGCCAATGATGTGGAATGAATGAGTAACAGCAGAGTAAACAGACGTAGTCATTAAAACTGGCTTCAGGCTGTGCTTTCAGAATGAAAAACAGAAGCCGCATGTATTTCTTATACATTTATGTCAACAGTTCACTGCCTCCACAGCAGGAGCTCCGCCGCACAATATGTCTGTGTGGGTTGACTTTGGCTCAGTTTATGGTAGCGCTTCCATAATGGTGTTTTTTCAGTTTATAGTATTTAAGGATTACAGGAACTAAATGTATTTATTGTTTAGATATTCTCTAAGTCTAATATTCTATGAACTCATAAATGAATACATATCAAGTATTAATTGTTTTTGTATAGTCAGAATTGCGGCAACAATGTTGAAAACAAATGTTGACTTTCATCCTGGCGGGTCATTTTTGATCCATGTCTGCAAGTTTCCGTTAGATGTGTAAACAACATCTTTTTCTCTACAAGACAGAGAAATTAATACGTTAATGACTTTTAGGGCTGACCTGAATGCTTCGAAGCTTTGACCGTTGCCATGGTAATCAACCTCCAAATCAATATTCGAATGCTTCGTTTTTTGTTTTATTTATATATCTACGTATATATATATCTATATATATAGATATATATCTATATATGTTTGTGTGTGTGTGTGTGTATATATATATATATATATTTATATATATGTTTGTATGTATATATGTGTGTATGCATGTATGTACAGTATGTATGTATGTAATAATAAAGTATAAATCCCATGAGATAAGGAATAATCCCACAACATTATTCATTATTCATATTCATACATTAATTATTATTAGTTATTCTCAGACGGATATTGCTGTTTGTTGTGTGTAGAGGTACGCGTGTGTACAGTAGTGTGGCAGCGGATATTTCTCACCGAAGCTTCGACGCCCAAATAAATGGTATTTGGGTCAGCCCTAATGACTTCTGATAATAAAAACAAAACAATTAATAATTTCTTAAAGTCCTGATTGATGACGTAATTGTGCTTAAAAAGATATTATAATGATACATTCAGCTATATATCAAATAATATTGAAAATTAACACATGCATTAAAATGTTTTGAATATGTTGAGGGTTAATTGTGAATTTTGTCATTTCTTAGCAATCAGTGTTTAGATAAACAGATGTCAGAGTTTACAAATGTAAATAAGCAAGTAAGATAAAAAAAAAAAGCACAATACATTTTCGTTGTTAATGACTTTGCATTGTTACAACATTTGAGAGTAGGAATTTCACATGTTAAATCTTGTTCTTTCAAACGCAGTGGCTATAATTTGAAAAAAAAATTGTACTTTCATAACAAAGCACAGCATGTTGCGTGATTTGGTGATTCAGATAATCCAGTTTTTGTCTCGCTGTATTTGTCTTAATAAACGTCACACCTCTCCTTTAGTGTGAAACCACACTGAAATGATCTCTTTCAAACAAACAGAGGAGGAGGAACAACCATGTAAACGAAGAGTGGTAATGAAGTAAAAGCCAGCTGGTCACATCTAAGATTTTTTTGTGTATTCATCAATCATGCAGGCTGTTGATTTACAGTTAATGTGTCTACTTTATTTGACTGATAAACCCACTGGATGTTCCCAGAGATTGGCTGTGCTCATGAAAACATCCTGCAGGGAGGTTAGAGTTCAGTGCCATGCTCTTGAACACTGTTGACATGGTGTGACATCATTAGTTTGATTCCCTGGCTTTGTCTTCTGCACTAGCCACCCCTCAGTGTCTAATATCCCCCTCAGTGTATAGGACTGTGTGTAGCTGGGACAGATGCTCACTTCTAGGGACGACGCCCCCGTAGGAGCATGGGAACTCGTGTGAAGGCTCGCCTATAGCTTGGGCTCCAATGCCTTCAGTCAGAGGGGTCGGCTGCTCACCCATGGGACTGTGGGTGGGGGTTGGTGTGCCTGGTGCAATGCTTCTCCCTCTGCCCTCTTCCATATCCTATTGATGTCCTAAAGGGTCCAGGTTAGAGGTCAGCCCTTCAGAGGTGGCAGGGTCAAACTACCGTCTCATGAATATGGAGGGCCGCTGTGCTCAGGGGACCATCTGGTCGGCTGAACAAATGAGCCTGCTGAGAGGGCGCTGTATTAGTGTAATTACTGTGGATTTCCCAGGCCTAAAAAAACAGCATCAGTACTCTCTGGGTCCCCCTTTGCTCCTGGCATCTGCAGGTGGATTAAGACTAAACTGAAACAGAAAAAATACGTCACAATTTAAACATTCAGGGAATTCACTGCTAGTTTGTTAGTTGTTTGGATTTCGTTAACGTCCAAAGTTGTGTTTTTCATTGTTTTGGTTTTGGTTTGTTGCTGATGATGATTATGTTGTTGGGTGTTGAGAAATGTGCATAAGAAATGTATGGTCCCAAAGTATTCTGGTGGCCAAGTGTGTTAAGGCACTTCCCATGTGATCTCAATGGCTCTGGTTTGAGTCCTGGGGAGACCTTTGTTTCATGTCAACTCCCATCTCTCTCTCCCGTCACCTCTTAACTATCGGCTATTTTAAAGAATACAATTTTTTTTAAGGAAACGTTTCAACCAGGTGGCTACCTCCGGGTCTGAGAAGTGAAGCCAATGCAGAAGTGCCTTAAACCTGCATTCTTTCTAACAGCCAGCAGGGGGCGACTCCTCTGGTTGCAAAAAGAAGTCTGATTGTATAGAAGTCTATGAAAAAATGAGCCTACTTCTCACTTGATATATTACCTCAGTAAACATTGTTAACATCAATCGCTAGTTTCAAGTCTTTTTCAATACAGCATGATGTTCATTTTGTAAATTATGGTCCCATTTAGAGTCAAATAGACCATAAAGCATGGTATGCTTTAGATTGCGGTTACCTTGTGATTGACAGGTCGCTACCACGACGTTGTCCAGTCTGGGAGTTGTCCGTATTTTCGTCTTACAACTTTAACCCTTGTACAGTGTGCTTTCACTTCTTCAAAGTTAATTGTAATGTTTTGGTCGCTTAAAAATGTTTTATTCAGCGTTGGGTTGCTCCACCCTCTCGTGCCACTTCTGGTTCCCAAAAAAACAAGATGGCGACGGCCAAAATGCCGGACTCAAGGCTTCACAACGTCAGTCCACAACCCAATGGGTGACGTCATGGTGACTACGTCCACTTCTTATATAAAATCTATGGTTTCAACCCAGTGGCCATTTATAAAACTGAGCATATACAGTGAAGACATTACACACAGAGGCACTGAAATTTGCTGAGGCAGCACATTACATTTAAGAGGCTAAAACAAGCCAAAGCTTATTTAAAGGGAGTGGATATAGATTATGATACAGTATGTTTAGAGTGTAATGATGTTCATATAACATCATTCTGTATATTTTCAAGTGGGCACCTTTTGAGACACAATTTTGATTCAAAGAAAAATGACCTTTCTATAGGCTATGAATGTATAAGAAATTGAAGCTGTCTGGTGACCTTGATAAGAATCTCATCCTGTTTGTCACACCGAGAGCGGGTCTTCGTGGGGACTTTGACCAGAGGCGAATCCTGGGTCAACCTCTTGCTGTCATTCTGCTCTCCTTTCTCCCTCCTCCCATCATGTACACCTCCCAGGAGTGAAAAACCACAATGCAACTCTGTGTGTCAGTGGTTGTCTGCGTCTATGTTTGTCTCAAGAGTGTTTTTGGAGTTTGAGTGTGAAGTGAACAATGCTCCTGTTCTTTTGTATTGCTCTCTGATACAGGTGACCTAGAGTCAGTGAAAGCAGAAGCACCAGCCTGCTGATTTCAAAGGGAGATTGAGGGGGTTGGGATACCTCTCTCATCTGACAGCACTGTCTGAAAGCTTGTTGATGGAGGAAATACAAACACGGGTCCACTAGAGCCAAGGTCACATCAGAGAAGGTCAGTTACGTCCATTTTTATCTCTTTGTTCTGGATCGAGCGTCCTGGGGGTTTGATCTTGGTAAGAATCAAACCCACATTATCAAAATCACATCTTAGGTGTGTTACAGATATTTTTTGCTGTCCGGTAAATTATTTCATATGTGACTATATCACTTTTCTTTCTCTTTCATGGACCAAAAGTCAGAAAATGTCGTGTTACAGTATATTATATTAGAGCTGCAACTAACCATTATGTTCTTTATCGATTAATTTGCTAATTATTATCTTGATTAATCTAATAATTCTTTGGTCTATAAAATGACTCACTTTCACAGAGGCCAAGGTAACTCCTTCAAATATATCGTTCCTCTTACCAACAGTTCAAACCCCAAAGTTATGTAATTTATAGGGCTGTCAATCGATTAAAATATTTAATCGCATGATTGTCCATATTTAATTGCGATTAATCGCAAATGAATTGGACATTTTTTATCTGTTTAAAATATACCTTAAAGGGAGGTTTTTCAAGTATTTAATACTCATATTTAACATGGGAGTGGGCAAATATGCTTGCTTTATGCAAATGTATGTATATATTTATTATTGGAAATCAATTAACAACTGAAAACAATAACAAATATTGCCAGAAACCCTCACAGGTACTGCATTTAACATAAAAAATATGCTCAAATCATAACATGGCAAACTGAAGCCCAACAGGCAACAACAGCTGTCTGTGTGTCAGTGTGCTGACAACGAAAACCAGCAAATATTCACATTTGAGAAGCTGGAACCAGAGAGTTTTTGCCATTTTAACGATTATCAAATCGATTATCAAAGTAGTTGCCTATTTACTTTCAATCGATTGACCAATCCAATAACGACTAATCATTTAATTTCATATCATATATTACCTCAATATGAGTTTTGTGGCTCATTATAGATATACACAGAATAAGTAAAAGTCTTTTGGAGGATCTTTGAATGAGCCTGATAGACAGCGGTTATTCTGAAATATTGTCTTTATCCTGAAAGACAGTATATTGTATATATACTTTACACAAAGGTGTATCAGGGTATGGTGAAAGAAGGGAGAGTTTATGTTGAGAGCGGGTGAGCCTGGAGCTTTCCTGTCAGGCTGAGAGGCACTAAAGACTCAGAGCATGAATAAATCACCACAGTTTGACCCATTTAAATACCAAATGGAACCATGCTCTCCACTGGGGAGCGACAGGCATGCTTGAACACACTGCTTCATTTCCACGATGGCAGCAGGATGCCACTGGTAGACGGTGCGACTGGGGGAGTCGTAGTATTATACAGCAACCTTAAAAGTACCTCTGGCATGACTGCATTGCCTTTGGCTGTGGGTCAAACGAACGGAGATGTCCCCCGACTGCAGCCTGAGGTGGGTGATAGCACAGTAATCTAATGGTACTGTAACCCTGATGTGAACTTTCTCAGCTGCAGTGGCTGAGAGAAAAAATTCTCAGTCATGCCTTTCTTTTTAATTCGGCTCCTCTACGCCCCGCAGCATTACCCTCCAGCCTCCGTCTCTAATTGGTCACGGAGTTGCTCAGCAGCAAAGTCATCAGAAACCGGCTAGCTGGCTAATGGCAACCTCTGTTCACTTAACTGTGCAGTGCTTAAACAATCCCCTCAATGTAAGCCAACTAGAGCACTTTAAAATTGAAAAGAAAAAACATAAATTTTTCAGTTAAACATGTAGGCCAATTTTCTACACTGATATGATTTTCTACTCCCCCCTGGAGGGACCTAGATTTTCAAGGCTAACCTTTGGTCCTGATAGGTTTATTCATGCCATGTGACTCCAATCACACCACAGTGTATATCTCTAGGGAGTTCGCTGTGGTTTGACAATTTGTTGGTGTAAAATGTACTTTGACTGAGCTGGTTTCCACCTGCCGCCACCGCTACCACCATCTGTGCGACTGTCCCAGAGAGTATGTCATTTCTTGGTTAATATTTAAATTTCATGTTTGCATGTGATGAGTGACAAGAACCACAGCACTGGGAGGGAGTGAGATGGGTAACATGGTTGTGGCAGGTCAACTAGGTTGCCATAAAAATGTTTTGCTATTGTACGTTTCTGCAAATCACGGGATACGTTGAATGTCGATGTTACTGAACCAAAAATACGTTTCATAAATACATTTCAGCCTCATATCATGCTTGCAGAAACGCACAGTGCCACGTGGTTAACGTTGTGAAACGATTGGTTAGGTTTAGGTAACTTGGTTAAGATTAGAAAAAAGATCATGGTTTGTGTTCAAATAATGACGTAACAACCATAACAACGTACCTAGCATGTAAATAACAACCGCCCTTAGTGGACTTTCTTGTGTAACGTTACATAACAAGCGTAAAGTCAACATTTACTTCTGTTTTTCCACGGGACATGAACAGCGGCCTCCTGAGTGAAAGTGTATGTTTGACCTGTCCACCACCTCTCCCACCCGCCCTTAGCGGCCTTTCACACTTGTTATACTCGTTATTATACCACGTAACTTTCAATAACAGTCGCTTGATATACTACATTACTTGCGTTTTGACACTCAACGTATCCGTGGTTTGCAGAAACGTACAATGCCAACATTTTGTCCTGGTGACTGGGCTGGGTAGATCATAAGACCTGGATACAGCACTGCCGCCCAGCCTTGCTTCCGTTTTTTTCCAGTGGTATTGCAATGAAAAGTCCCCCTGCGGCCCAAAAAGCATTTTTCCTATAGACCACCATTGTAAAAGAGACCTCTGTAAAACTGTTGATAGGACACCTCAAACTGCAAACAAGGTCAATTATGACTCTTTCTATTATGAATTTTTAATTAATGGAGGTTTTATAGTTGTAAAACTTTGCTTGAGCTGAGAAAAGCGATTTAAAAATTCTATGGGCCGAGTTGTGCCAGGCGAGCAATTCTCATTGGACTGAATAGGTGTCATCTTGGGGTCCAGTATCCAGTTCTAATTATACATCCATGGGGCAGATAGGGTGGGGATAAGTCAGGAGGACATCACTGATATTAACCTGGGACTATTTGATCATACCGTTTCTGCTATATCTGCAATACAGACCAACTACAATGGACAGAGAGAAAGCTGGAAAATACGTTGGGATATCATCTGCTCTTGTGAGGCAGAATGATTTGAGGCATGGGAAATCATATCAGAGCCGCTCCTAGCCTCGGTGAAAGAGACTACCAGGAACAGCCTCAACGTCCTAGCATCCTTATAATGCGCTGACAACTTGAAGTTGAATTCTCTATATATTTCCCACGTTACTGGGAAAGACGTTGTTGTGAAAGCCTGCAGCTTACTTGAATCAGCCGTTGCAAAACCGCATGTCGAGGTTAGAGAGGCAGCAGGGCCATGTTGATTGTTTTCTCAAATGTACATTTACTAATTATTCAAATGTAATGAGGCTTGGAAGAGTTGTAACACTGCTTCACTGTGTCCCTTGGAGAAGCAGTCTTTATATTGATTTAACGTAATGAAGCTCTTTTTCTTTAATCCCAAATGTATTCCAATTACTGCACTGAATCCTGCAGCTGCAATTAGTCCCCGAGCTGATGGAGCGCTGTGGGGATGTGCACCTGCAGAGGTGGATGCCTACATCTGTATCAACAAATTACCTAACATTTATGGAATCCTGAAGCCTGTTTTTACACTGAAATATATGTGTTTTTTTGCTGAAAACTATAAATAGTGATGAGGCATCTTTGTGTATATAACGTAAAAAGACAGCAGCTAAAGGCCTGATATTTGATCTAGCGATTCATAGCTTGTGTCTCAGGCGGTGTTTCCATACTCTCTATGTGACACAGTTGGTCATTGTGTTGGAGTTAAAAGACTCTTTCAGGTAGATTCTCTGGAGTTTTCCTGTCCTTGACAACCTCCACTCCCACCCACTGTAGCTTCTTTCCATCTCCAGCTCTCTCTCTCTCTAGAATCGGTGTGATTTATAAGGGCTAATAGCCGCCCACTCCCTTCACGCTCTTTAACTCTCCATCTATTGATATTAGCCAGCCAGGAAATAGAGCTAAATTATCCCATTCACCAGGTGACCTTAACAGTCCATAGGATTTACCCTCTAAAGGAGACTCTTGTACATTGTAACACTTGTACACACTGACAGACTTTAACTCATTGACAGCTGTAATTATGCAGACATTAACGTTATAATTAATTACGATACAGCTCTTTTCTTTCTAAACTATGTCACCGTGTAAATAAATAGCAATACAAGCCACAAAAAGGCTATCAGCGCTCTTAAGATAAGGTGAAAAATAGGGAAAAGGCAGACAAAGAAGTATTTCATAGAACAGACTAGTAAAGGAGGCCACCC